>JAGYYJ010001516.1:0-54962 GCA_019671005.1 Hibiscus mutabilis
CATGAGTGGAATGGAAGAGGATAAAAATACCTTGAAAAAGCTACATTCACAAATGGCCGGTAAAAGGTACAAAAATGAACACAAGTTCGGGGAAATCTTCCCCTACTCGTAGTATTGGTGCATGTATCGAATAAGGTTACAGATACCCTCCTCGACTCTTATCGGTTTACCATGCATCTCGATGGTCAAGAAATGGCTTGATGTTTCATTTTTTTCTTAAGGGAGACAAAAGAATAAAGGCACATGCATCACTGCTCAACCCTTCGTTTGTCATGGATGTTCGAGGCATCCATCAGAGATGGACCGGCACAATATCAGTAAATGGATAAATCCGTTTGTCGCTGATAAGAACTTCGTGACGTTGCCCAACCCTGAAGATTGTAAAATATTAGTGAGCCACTTGAGGAGGTTGGCTCCTAATATCTTTAGAACAAATAAATGCACCATCTGGGTCTTTTCCTTCATTGGTATCTGCAGTTTTAACAGCAACGTTTGCATGCTTTGATGCCTTGACTCTACTGCGTGCCCTCCGGGAAGGACTTGAAAATTGGATTGCTGGTGCTTGAACGTCTCTCACTTTTTGCGTCTTCTTCACGTTGAAGAATCCACTCTCAAGAGCTTCCAACACTCTGGTGGTCAATGGCCTGCTTCTTTTGCTTTGCCTCCGGGGCTTCACACTAGCTTGCGGCTCTTCCGCACACTCATTAGTAGCGATTTTCAAATCATCATAATTATTCATAACTATGAATCGGGTGCCATCAGCTTCCGCGCTTCCTGGTTCACCATTTCGAGCATCCGGTGGAAACAGGGGTGGATCTGAACCAATTGGTGACAGGGACGGAAGCTTCTCATTACTCCCTTGTGAAGTCACTGCAGATTCTGGATTGCCTTCAGCAGAAGAGTTAAGAAACAATACTTTCTCTTGAAAATGACTCGCATGGAGAACATCATTGCTGCCTTCATCTTGAGAATTTAAGGCATGACATACTCCCATTTGTTCACCAATGCCAGCAGGAGACTTCTCGGAAACATGACTTTCTTCCGTCTTAGTACAAGCATTTAATCTCCGTCTCTTCATGGGAGAAATTAAATCAATTGGATTGCTAGATATATTCTCCGCGAGATCACTTCCTTCCGACTTAGCACAAGCAATTAATCTTTGTTGTTTCATTGGAGAAGCTAAATTAATAGACGCGGCAGCTAAATTCTCGGTCAGGCAGCTTGTCTCTTCATTAATACAAGCAGTTAATTTCTTCCGTTTTTCTGGGGGAGCCAAACTAACAGAACTCGATTTAGCTCTCCGACTGAAATGGTGCTTTATTATTCTCTTTGACCTGGCATCTTCTGATGTATCATTCTTCTTGTCTTGGTGAATCGACAAATTCTGGTCCGCAGTACATGAGTTCCTCAGATCTTGATTTGAAATATCCTTTTCATATTTACCTTCACCTTTCGTAACATTATCAGCAGCAATCGGCTCACTACTAGGTTTTGTATCAGTGGCAACCGAACCATGACTTGATAGTCTGTCAGCAATTTCTTGCTCATGCACATCCGAAGAACTGTCACTTGAATTATTGTCATTTCCTCCTGAAAAACTATTAATTTCGGGAGAAATTTCAAACTTAACCGGTAAATATCTGAGTTCTCTTATGCGGGATGATTTTCCTCCATGGAGCAAACTGGTATCCACAACGGTAAATTTTATGTGGTGTGCAGTAGAGCTAGCCATTGTACCCTCGCAATGGGGAGCATTTGTAACACACTTATCACCTTTTGACGGCATATGATTGGCATTTACCTGCTGTGAATCTTGAGCATTCTTGTGAAATGGTTTCGAAGTAAACATCAAATCAATTGGTGAATATCTCAGTTTCCTCATCTTGGATGCTTTTCCTCCATGGATCAAACTGGAATCGATAACTGTGAACTTCATATGGTTAGAACTGTAAATAGAGACTAGGGGCTTGAGATAACAAGGCTTATGATAGGCAGGATCATCTTGATCCGATGACTCTCCAGGAATGCACCCATTTTTGTCACTGCAGCTCCTCATACAATCTCCTTCAGAATCAAGCTCGATAAGTGTTGGTTCAGATGCAACTTTGCTCAAAACATCGCTAACAGAATCCAAGTAGTGATTTCCTTAAACAAGTTTCCTTCTCGAGAACTTCTTCACTCCCGGCATAAGAAAAACTAGATAATGTTTGGAACCAACAGAGCATTGATTTTTTGGCTGCTCAGAGTGCCACCCTCGTGCAAGCAAACGTGGCCAAACAGCTTCCCAAAAAATATCGTTGCAACGAGCTTTGCTTAATCGAAAGCCTCCAGTTAAAAGTCTGATGATGTCACTAAATGTAAGAGATGAGCAAGCCTTCCCAGATGGCATTTCGGGGGAAACTTGAGTTGCCTTTGGAGGCTCCATGGCCAGGCCTGTAAGATCTGTCTTCCCCTTACCAATACCTACAGCTTCTACAAGTGCAGATAAGCCAACAATAGTCTTCAAATGGCATACATAATTTTCAAGCGAAGTTTTCCCCTCCATAAATGACTTGGATACCTGCCAATATACAATGAGTTTGAGAATCTTATAATAATCAAATATATAGAGAAGCTAATATAGAAAATCAATGTCTAACGTCAATAAACAGCAAAACAAATTATAAATATAAGATCATCTTGTAGTTCACTTTTGAGCATCTTTCTAAATGAAATCTGAGTGATAAATCAGGTTTACCTCCAGCAAATTATTTTGCAATTCATCCGGGACATGGGCAAGCAAGCGAGATAACAATTCCTGTTGCCTCCAGCCAGTAAAGATTTTCCGTCCATACACATTCTTTCGGCGACTTCTCTTTTTTCCATCTGACCATCTGCGATATCCATCAGACCTATAAAATGCCCCATAATAAAATGACAATATATCCCCCATGTCCTTGTTCTCGATGAATTGTTTTATCTGCCCAAAATTCTTCCCGAATATATATAAAGCAAGAAGAAAACCATCCACTTCTGAATTGCTCCAGGAATCATCTGCTGCACCTGGAACAATATGAGAGCTTTTAACTTCAAATGGCCGAAATAGGTTGGTTTTATTTGTCATTCCACATTCAAGGTTGTATGCATTTGATTCCATTTCATTGACCAACCTAGCATCAGACACGTCAAGACTTGGTTCAGAATTTCTCTTCCTCTTGGAACTCTGTCCCTTTCTGCACTTCCAAGATTTGACAGACTCATCCGCCTTAGTTCCATCATTGGTCTTACATGAACCTCGTTTGCCTTCATCCTCGTAATCGATATCTTCATCATGTGTCCACATGACAGGCAAAGGTAAGCCTAATAGAAAGGAATGGGCAGGAAAAGGAATGCCATCTGAGTCAACAGGGTCCATCAAAAGCGAAAGATGCTCAGTTCCTGTTACCATGGGAGGAATTTCCACCTGGTATTTGTTGCCAACTCTCGGACTTAATTGTGGTTCACCGAATATATCACTTATATCAGGAGAATCCAGGGAAAACAACAGCTCCGGAGATGTTTCTTCAATGAGGTTGCAGTCAGGTTCCAACATAACAGTTTCCATCTGCGAAAAAATATAAGAAATTTAAACCATGAGAGTCGAACACGGCAACTTAGAACAGTACTCGGGTTTCAAATGAAAGAATGGCTATCAAAGAAAGTGAAATTTAGTGATTAAGCATTAAAGGATGCATTTCTTCAAAAGTGCCAAGAGACACAATATTTGAGAAATAGTTCAAGCAAAGGGATGCAGAGTTAATTAATCATATTTCCCTCCGCCGAACGAAGAAAATGGAGATCGTTAGGGATTCAAGCACAGCTTAAAGATTCAATCTTTAACCAGATGAAAGAGAAACAGCTAATCAAAACCCCATTCATGCTCTTACTATAGGAAACATAAACAGAAACCTAAACAATCACACTTTAGAGAAACACATAAAAGAATGCTGATAACATCAAAGCACTGCAATTTACAACAGGAACACCAACCTCAGATCCTTTTTCCACACACAATTCACCATTCAAAGCTTATATAAACAACATTTGGAAGTTGAAATCCGAAACAGGAAACCAACCAAAACAAGAAGTCGTACAAAATAAAACATTTGACATAGGGGAAAAGAAAAAGAAATCACAGTAAAAAAGATAATATCCGAAGTAAATACAAGTAATCCAACAATCATGAGCAAAATTCTGATATGATCCTAAAGGAACAAATAACAAGAACAAAGCAAACGAAAAAAGAAACGAAATTTGAATAATACACTTAACCTTACCCGGGGAAGAACAAAAAGCTTTGAAACGTCAAAAGTAAACGTGGAAGACGGAACCTGGGCAAATGGGTAGTTATGTTTTGCATTGATTCATAGCTATTTTGAATCAAAATGTTTATGTATATCGAAAAATAACACGAACATAAACAGGAAAAACTAAACAAAAGAAACAAGCGGTTGGTCTATGTTTATGAGTTTTGAAACTAATATCTCTAATGAAATAAAAGGAGATTGAAGAGTTTAAGACAATACCTGTTTTGAAGAGATATTAAGGCTTTGTTTTGTTTCACATAGAGTGGTGAAAGAGGAGAAATCGAAGTGTATTTGTACGTATAGTATGTGTTGGTGGTTATATAAAGCGAGAGGGGGGGGGGGGTGAAGGAGGTAAAGAAAGGTGTGCTTTGTCCCTGCAAACCTTTTACTATAAGTTAAAAATAAATAAATATTTAAAAGATAAATAATTTGTGTTTTAAGAAAAATAAATTAAAAAATTATAATATTTAAACATGTAGTGTATTTTAGTTAGGATATTTAAAAAAACGTGGGTTAAAACTTAAATTAGGTTATTTTATACCAACAATAAGTTGATCTAATTGGATGAGGTACTAAATCTCTTAAGTAAAGTCAGAGTTTAAATTCAGGCGTTGTAAATGAAAAAAGTTAAGTTAGAAGGGTTGACCTATAATGGGTCTCTACAAAACCCGATCTAGATTAGTCGGCTAGTGAATTAGAAATTAATGGTTTAAAAATATAGTTCTTTTATAAATAACAATGACTAGTTTAAATTTTTTTAAATAATATGCATTAGAAAATAAATATTATCCTAAAACTTAAACTCTAATATCTAAACTCTGAATCATAACCCTAAATTCTAACCATATACCATATACCGTAAACTCTAAACCCTAAACTATAAGCCTTAAACTATATCCATAACCCCTAAAATCATGACACTTTGTAGAAGGGTTTAAATTTGATACACATGATTGTGTAAAAATTACACAAGCCTGTCTATTTTTACTATAAATCAAAATTAAACATAAACCCTACAAAACTAAACCCCAAACCTTAAACCCTAAATTTTAAACACTGACCTTAAATTCTAAACCTTACAACCCAAACCTCTAAACTCTAAATCCAAAACCAAATCCTTAACCCCTAAAACTAAAAGGTCTGTGTGTATTGAAGTTTTTCTCCTTTGTAGAAACAAAATATTTTCACCATCAATGCATCTTATATTTTCCATATTATTAATACTATTTATTAGGTAAATGGATAAAAATAGTAAAGATAATATTAATAATCCTCTTACACATCTTCGTAATTTCCAAACTCTTTCTTAATGAATGGTTTCAATTCCTGTATATATGTTCTTAAACTCTCGGGATGTTTCTTTTGGCTAAAGGGTCAAATTTATTCGTGTAATAAATCTAAATCAGTAATGTTATCCTTAATATTTTTATGTAATTTTACTCTTGTAATCATTCAATTGCAGTGATTTTATCCTTGACCAACGTTGACCGTAAAGTATTGACGTGGCGGTCAACGATACTGACGTGACAGTACACATATAATGATGATGTGACAGAGGAGTTTAATTGTTTCTTTTAACTGACTTCGAGGCTATAATTGATTTTTTTCCTGAGTTTAGCGGCATAATTAATTTTAATAGAACGTTTGATAACTTATTTAATATTTAAGCTAAAAATGAGAATTCAATAAATTATTAAAATTTTAAAATATTAAAATTGACAAATACTTTGTTTAAAATTCAAATTAATTTAATCGATTTATTTAGTTTTTAAATAAAATTAGATAAATAATTTAGCTTTTCGAGTTAAACTTTTATAAATAGAATATATGGAAAATCGATTAACAAGTTGGTGTAAATATTCTTTGGGTCCTTGGTAATTTTAAAAATAAACAAAGTGAGAACTCTCACAAAAAATAAAAATATTCTTCATTTTTTAAAAAAATTCATAAACTTAACAAAAATAAATAAAATATTTAAAAAATTATTGAAAATAAAAACTAATATAAAAATTAAAATGTATTAGAAATTATAAAATTATAAAATATAAATATAAAAATTAAAAAGTATTTATAAAGTATTACAAATTAAACAATTTCATCAAATTTTATTTCGTTTTTCTACATCAAACTAATACTCGTTAATATTTGATAAGTTTTATTACTACTCTGGAATGATGAATTCATTGAAAATATGTTTAAGGAATATTAGTTGGCTTAGCATGACCATAAATAGCCGATGACTTTTTAAATAGTTTTTATTTTTAATATTTTATAAATATTTATTTATTATTTATAAAATTTTAATAATTTCTTATTCACTAGCTTCAAGATTAAATAAGTTATTGAACTTTCAATTAAAATTAATTATGCCCCTAAACTAGAAAAAAGTCAGTTATACCCTCAAATCTCTTCCACGTCATCATTACAAATGTACTATTACGTCAGCACAGTGGACCGCCACATCAGCACTTTAACTGTTAACGCCGGTCAAAGGGCAAAATTGCTGCAATTGAATGACTTCGAGGACAACATTGCATGAAAAAATATGGACAATATTACTGATTTAGGTTTACTACAGGGACAAAATTGACCATTTAACTTTTTTTATTTATTAGGATAGGTTATGAAGACATTCAAGCTTTTAAGATTAGTTAAGCAATTAAATTGACATTTATTGATGAAGCTAACTGAATTGTAAACTTTGCTTTTATTATTATATGAAAAAATATTCGATACATATATTGCGTAAAAAAATACATAAATTTTTTTATGTTATAGCAGTTAAATTAATTTACTATTTAGAGTTTAGGTTTTAGTTTGTAGAATTTATAAATTTAGGTTTTATGATAAGAATTTAAAGTTATATTTAGGGTTAATGATTTATATTTTATTTTTGTAAAGAATGAATATGTAAGATTGTATATTTTTATATTATATGCGTATAAAAAATACTCAAATTATAGGGATAAAGCAATATTTAATCTAGGCATGTTGTACCAACTTGTTCCATTAATTTTGTGTCCACATCAATTCTTAAACGTGTTCATTTTAATCTTTTAGTTAATGTGGTACATAAGATTATACCGCATCATCCGAACACTAAAATCTATGTTTTGAAATTATTATGGACCAAAAATCATATAACAATCAAATTGATAAAAAAAAGTTAAATTCAAGGATTAAATGTTACTTTAACCTTAAATTATATAATGTCAACAATACATGTTAATATATATTCTTAACCTTTTGACAATGCTTATATGCCTTGTAGATGAAGCGATTTGAACCCGTGTCTCCTAGGATGAACATCATCCGCTTTTCCATTTATACACTTGTTGGTTTCATTTATTTATTTTTGATTGAGATAAATATTGAATTATATAAATTTTGATTCAATATGTAATGTGATGCATAAAATTTTAATTTATGTAATGCACATCAATTTTTAATTATACAAATTATTTTTTTTATTTTGTTTCAACTATATAACTTTTTGAAAAATTACATCAATTTATTTTTATATTGAATTGATATAATTAATTGTAGTTGTACTATGCAATCACAGTGCGATGAAATGTATTTGTGATGATAGTTTGTAAAAAATAAATCAAATAAAGATTTTCATATACACGAATGTAAAAACTCAAAACTCGTATGTTATACTACACATTTAACAAAAAAATTATGTACAAATTTGTGAATTATATAAATTTTTTTGACGCATCAATCGTACAACTCTATTGATAAATAAAAGTAAAATAAGAATATAATTTATTAGAGGTTTTAAATATAAAAGCAGTAAAAAAAGAGAGCGATAAATCTAAAAAGAAAATATAAGTATTGCACCAGTCAGATTAGACGCTTATTCTTTTAAATCTCTACAACCTATTGTAGGAAGGGTCATGAGTAATTGTCAAAACACGAACTATATACAATCTCAAAAATCTGCAATCACATTTCACGTTTATTTTCAAATACGACGATTCGCTACAGATTATATCAACAAATAATCTAAGAGGAGATTAAATTATCCGTGACCATCGATAGACACGATAAAAACAAGTGTTGTGAGGGTCAATATACGAACACTAAACCCCCACAATTATAAAAGTAGAGAAAATGTATCATACAAATATAAAACCACATCAAGGGTAGAAAAAAATAAAACAGATAAAAAAACAAAAGGATTAATGCTAGTCATCGTCACCAATTAAGCGGAAAAAAGGAAAAAAATAAATTGTTAGAGAAAACAAAGAAATAAGCTGCTAGGGTTGTGTATTATAATATGTTACAGATAAAATTTAAAGCATTTGGGAATTCAAAGTGCAGTAACAACCGCTAGCTTGATTTTATTAAATGTTCAATAAATTGTTTGTGAATAGTTTAGCGGAAAGTCTGACTAGATTTATTTATTGATTTAAATAAAAAAATAAAATTTTAAAGTATATCTTTTTTAAATTTTAGGTGCCTAAAGTATATTTTTGTAAAAATATGTGCTAAAAGTTTCAAAAGTTATAATTTTAGGTATTCACATATGCCACGTGTCAAGTATTGGTTGGTTAATTTTTTTAATACCTATTAACGGCCAGACACCTAAAATTATAACTTTTGAAACTTTAGGCACCTATTTAAAAAAAGACATACTTTGGGCACATATTTTTCATTTAAGCCTTATTTATTTATTAAACGAACGAACATAAACAAAAAATTTTATTCTTTTAATTAAATGAACGAACACGAACAAATGCCTTATTCGTTCATTTACATTCATGAACGTTCGGTAATCCGTTCGTTTATGTTCTTTTAAATTTATTCACATATGTCCATTTATATTTATTATTATTTTTTCACAACAAAACATATTATATTTAAAAAAATTAAAACATATATTAAAAATCTTTAATATAAAGAAAAATTTTCAAACAATACCCAATGTATAGAACTTCGAACTTCTTAAGAAAAGAATTAACAATACTAGATGTTCGTTTGTGTTTGTTTATTGTTTTAACAAACGAACACAAACAAAAAATTATGTTTGTTTAGTTGTTCATGTTAAAATTAAACAAAGGAACATAAATACACTTTCATTTGTGTTCGTTTGGTTCGTCTACGGACCTAGATTCCACGGTTTTTTATATTTTATAAAGAAGAGTAAAGTTGTTCTATCATCTATGAAATTAATACTACTAGTTAATAAAAAAATAAGCAACTCAACAGTTTTTGTCCTCGAAATCCAATTTTAATTTTTATAGTGAAGTGATTATTCAATCCTCGGAGCACTAGCTCTCCACTCGGACATCCTAGGTTCGAATTCTTCTTCGGTTGTGGTTTTTATTTTCTTGTTTGCTTTGTCTTTAGCGAATCATACGGTGACATATGTTATTATTTGATAGGTGAGTTTAATTTATTACATTAAAGTTAAGATAAAACTGGTATATGTATCACCATTTTATTGATGTGTTAAATTTATTAAATTAAATTAAGAATATGATCAAATTAATAAAATATGTTAATAAAGATAAATAAATGTGTAATTATGTAAATTTATTTAACTGTCATATCATCATTTCCGTTAGTGGGGTTCTGGACAGGCGCGATAGGAGCGACCGCACATGGCCCCCGAGAAAGAGGGGCCCCGAAAATAAAGAAGTTAAGTTTAGGGTTGGGCGTTCGATCGAGTCGAGTCGAGTCAAAAAATTTTGAGTTATTCGAGTTTACAAGTCATATTTTACGATTCAAACTTTATTTGAATTTTGTTCGAATTGAGTCGAGTTTATGAAATTCGAGGCGAACGAGCCGAGTTTTCGAGTTTCTGTACAAATTTAATTGTGCACATATATTTCTTCATATATATTTCTATATGCATATACGTAGGGGTGCACATATATATTTCTATATGCATATACTCAGGGATGAGCGATGCACATATTAATTCAATTTTTAACGACTTTCTATATGCATATATAATATACATATATATTTCTTCATATTTTCACATGTGATACACATAATATATCATGCAGAATTAAAAAAGTCGACTCAAATATGAAAACTGATCAACTAATTAATAAAATTTTCGAGTTATTCGAATTTCTATTTCATAACTAAAACTTTATTTGAAATTTTTTCGAGTCGAGTTTATGAAATTTCAAGTAGAGTCAAAATGAGTCGATTTTTTTCGCCTCGAGGCGAGTTTTGCCCAGCCCTACTTAAGTTAAATAGTTGTAGAAAATTATAAATTTGTATATATAATTATGTGTATATACATAACAATTATCTAAAACTTTAAATATGCAAAAAGAATGACACATTTTAAGTGAAAATGTTTGATTTTAAATGTTTATAAGTCAATTTTTTGTTGCTCAAGAGGATAATATAATAATATTTTTTATTAGAGTAGTTTTTTGGAAAAAAATTATATTTCTTGCCGGTTATAAATTATGACCCCAAAATCTTTGAACCGCCCCTGTCAAAAAATAACTACCAGTAACTTGATTGAAATTGTTTTAAAAGTTTAGTGACTTAATTGATAGACTTTATACTTCAATCTTTAACATAAAAATAAGATAATAGTTTAGTATTTTCTGGTGTAGTTTACCCTATTATCGTGAATCCTTTGTCGAGCTCTGGTCTACGAGTCTGAACTAAAAGAAAAACAAAAGAGAGAAATCGATGATGGACTGGTAGTAGGAGCGATGATTGTCAAATTGAAGGAAGATAAATATAAGACATTTAGGGGTTAGGGAACATGAAAAAAAATAATGTTTTTGACGTGAGACTTTACGGTAGTGATCGTAATTAAAGTATATTAAAAATTTAATAATTGTATTATAAATTTTAAAAGTTTGATAGCTAAAATGTAATTTGTTTTAAAATTAAAGGATCATTTGTATAATTTACCCTAATTATAGTTACTAGTTCTACTAAAGAAAATCATTTTTTTTGTTAGAGCAAACTGAAGAAAATCACTTGCGCGAGAAAAAGCCGGCACTTTCCTTTGTACAAGCTAAAAGTATCGACAAAATCTAAAAAATTCAGGTAAAAAATTTACGGATCATTTTCTAGTGATCTTTTCACGTCTTAATTGTTCGATGCTTGAATTTAAATCAGGGTTTTTTTGTGTTTTTTTTTTTTTTACCTTTTTCTCTGCCTATTTACAGGAGAGTATAGTGTATTTTCCATATTTCCTTTTTAAGATTTAACACTTTGGTTCATCAATTTTTGACGTGAATCTTATGCTTTTCTTGCTGAATTTTGTTGGATGTTTGATTTTTTTTTTTTTGTGTGTGTGTGTGTGGGGGGCATTTCTAGTTATTCGTTAATGTATGTAGTTGGTGAAGATATTTTGCAAGTATATGTATTCATTATTTGTTTATTTTCCTCGACTTAGTACTGCTATCTTGTAGACGTTTACTTTGCTGTTAGCAAATTGAGTGTTTTATAAGATGTGGGAAGTGAGATTTTTTTGATCTTATGCCGTGAACTTTATGGGTTATTCAGTCGTTTGTTCTTGTGATTGCTCAAAAGTTAAGAAGAGTATAGTCAGTGTATTTTGTGTATTCCTTTTTTAAGAATTAACTCTTTGATTCATGAATTCTTGACTTAAATCTTATGTTTTTCTTGCTTAAACTTTTTTGGTTGTGTTTTTTTTTTCTTTGGTTATATTTCAATTTTTTTGGTTTGTTCAAATGGTGGGTGAAGATATTTTGCACGTATAGGATATATCTATGTACTATTATTATTTATCATGGTTTATTGCTGGTATCTTTTAGATTTTTACTTTTCTCTTAGCAAATTGAGTGTTTTATAGGATTTTGGAAGTGATGAAGTTTTGTTCTTATGCCATTAACTTTATGGGATGATTCACTTGTTTGTTATTGTGTGATTCCTCTTAAGCTTTCTTTTTTTTCTATAGTTTTGACTTTAGCTCAAATGGTGGAAAAGGAAAGAAATTCAATTTATAATTTCAAGCTTTTGTGTCGGTCTGGTATTTTAAGACGTTAATAACCACATTTAAAGATGGTTGACATTATTTTTCATGTATATAAGATTTACATTATTGAGATTCATGTGTTACCTTTTGTTGCTTCCCTATGTTATTGTTTTAATGAATACAAAGTGAAAAGTAGGATCCGTGTTCATTGATTTTCGATATTGGTTGCTCACTTTGTTGCAAATTATATAAAATTTGTTGAAACTGCCACTGCCAGTGCCATTGCTTAGTGTAATGTGGCAATGATAGTTCTGCTGATATTTGTGAAGTTAAGAGTTAAGACGCGAAGAACGAAAACATGATTCTGAAGTACATACCACTAGATGAAGGGATGGTGATAATGGATGAGGCGGTCATGAAGGCAAAGAAGATTATTGAAGGGTACCCTGAAACAAAGTTCTCTGGAGAAGAATACCAGAGGTTCTATGAGTATCCTTTGTTTTATATCAAGATTTACTTCAATTAAATTAGCCTTCTTCACTATCATCCTTCGCGGTTGAGGATAGTGTTAAGACAAAAATGTCATCCTTGATAATTTCTGTAGATGTGTTTATTTCATGTGTACTTATCATAGCTCTAACGAGAAAACGATGCAGCTTTACGAGAAGTTCCGAAACAGCTTGGAAGAGAGCATCTTTTCAACGGTGAGACAGTTAAGATTTCAACTACTTATATCATGCTGGTTTTCTTTAGTGTGTTCAGTTGCATTCTGAAGTCTGTTGTATTAGCTTTCTCTGGGCTTGCTTTTCTCGTGCTTGTACTCTCCAATCCAGACTTCGTTTTAAAACAGCTAGGGAATGTGTAGAACTGCTATATCAATGTACACAGAACTGTTGACAGATGTTGCATTGAGTGTGTAATATTTATACCTTTTCTTTTCTTTCTTTTTTTCCCCCTCAGGTACTGCCAAATCTAATCAATAAACAAGGTGAAAATTTGTTGAGAGAATTCGTTGTCATATGGTCTAATTATAAGCTGATGGCGAGATGGTTATGTAGATTCTTTGAATACCTCGATCGCTTTTTTATCCCTCAACATATTGAGCTTGAGTCACTAAATGGCATCTCTTTTAGTTGTTTCAGGGAAATGGTAGGTGACAATGTTTACTCTTGAGACACTTTGAGCTGAATAAGGTGCTTTCTGATGATAAATGAAAGTAGTAATTATATTATATTTTTTGGCCTAATATAAATCTCAGGTCTTCAAGAAGTTATACTGTAGATTCATTGAGGCCGCATTAACTCTGGTAATTTCTGTGTGCTTGCCTACACTAAATATCTTAGTTTCCTCGGTGGAATTCGGCTCAGTTCAGCTTTACATGCAGATCAATCAGGAGCGCGAGGGACTACAGATCGACTGTGAGTTGATGAAGAATGTCTTGGATATCTTTGTGGAAATTAGTGACTACAGAGGGGTTAACTATTATGAAGATTTTGAGCAGATCTTGCTTACAGAAATCTCTGGTTACTATTCTCGAGTGGCATCAGAGTGGCTTTTGCATGACTCATCGGCTGAATATGTTCAAAAGGTGTTTTTTTCTTTGAATTAAGGGCCTTTTTTTTTCTAATATTCATTTAAATTCTGCTTACAATATTTAACCATTACATGGTCTCTTAAACTTTCTAGGTTTTCTGGTGCTTGAATAGGGAGAAGCAAAGAGCTCATCAGTACCTACATCTTGACACAGAAGCTAAGATAGTACAGGTATAGTCAATGACTTTAAACTAAAGAATTCTCTTTTTCTGCTTTTGATTGGTTATATTCGGTTGTGCTTCCAATGAAATAATGATTGATGAACGTAAGGCAGTTGGCTTCTGGTCGCGTTCTTGGTATCAAAATAATTTGGACTGCGTCCATTTTCCTTTTTGGCAATCTTATTATTGTGATTCATACTTGTCATAGCAGTTGTAAGTATATATGACAACTGAAATTATTTGAAAATTACTTGATTAAGTTGGAGCTATCCTTCTCATAACCGGTCTTCATAAGCTAGATATGTTATATTGAAATTCAGTTGCACAGAGAATAGATTCCGTCACTTATATATCATTAGATAGATATTCCAAGAAACATCAATAATTCTATCTTCTACGGTTTCTGCAGGTTATCAGATATCATTTGCTGGATCAAATTGCCAATAAACTGATGGAGAAAAAGCAAGCTGAGAATTATGGCCTAATGACAGATTATCAGGTGCCAATACATCTCCGAAACGAGTAACTTTATCATTGTTGCATGTCTGTCCTATGATAACGGTATTATAATGCACGTGGGTGTACATATTTGGTCCAAACCTGATCGTGGTCTTTAGCAAGGCAATCTCCAGATCATATGGTGGGCTTGGAACTGGAAGTTTTAGGGCCTTGTGGTATAATCAAACGATTTTATGAAGTTTACTTGCTTTTGGTTGCAATATTGCTTGGTTTCAAGGAGATCCAAACCAATCGGATGACTGGAAGTCTAATGATGCATGTTTACATTTAGTTGCAGGATTGCTACATTCCATTTTTACTCTGTTGGTGGTATAGTCCACGGAATTCATTCTCGCTGCACCGGAGCCCCATTAAAGGCCAAAATATTGCTGGTACTTCAGGGACCAATGTGGTTCTGACCCCAAACAAGGCTCTGGTGTGGTGAGAAATGAATTACCACCAGACGGTCTATGCCACGAACTTGGACATTGCTTTGCTGAATTATCATAAAGTCAGAGAACCATGGACACCATTTTCATAAGAAAACGGAAAGAAATTATTTTGAAATGTCTCATTGATCAAGGCATTTGAGAACTCATCCATAATTTATCCTCTGGTTGCCTGATCTTCTTGCAGGAAATATTGTCAAAATGTGCTGGCATGTCCCTTCAAGAGGGAAGTTCTTCAACATCACCCGAAGAATGGCTCTCAAAGCTAATGGCAAGTTCAGCACATATATGCTAAATTCGCGTTGGAAGAATTATCAACAGATGTTTGTACATATAACTCTGGAAAAATACAGTTACCGATAGTCGACCTAGTGCTTCAACCTCTTTTTCTTTTCCAAAAGGCGAAATTAAGCTTCTTCTGTTCATTAGTCGATTGGTTGAATGAAATTGAGATGTTTGTATTTTGTTTTTGCCTACTACGGCTTCTCCGGAAAATATCCAAATGCTCTTTGCTGCTTCATCCTACTAGTTTTTTGTGTAGACCAAAAACTAATGTAGATCCTTTTCATTCATAATCTATGTGTGCATTGATCCGTCTCATTACTTCACAGCGGAGCAAGGTTTTTCTCATTTGTTGCTTAAACTAGTTCAAGGGGTTATTTGTCTGGTTCGATAGGTTTGGTTCAAGTTTTTGAGCCAGTTTGAAGTTTGCCCGAAACTGGTCTAGATGGGAAATGCAATCCGACTCGTCAATTCTCTTGCAGAGAGCTGAATCGAGCAACGAACAACTTCAGTGAAACCCAAGTTCTCACAAGTGAATTGTTATATAGATTTTATGAAGGTAAACATCAAGGTTGCCCAGTTTTAGTCAAGAAGTTTATTGATAACAATACCTTGTGTGGCTATATTTTCACTGATATAGGGTTTGCATCACAAATGAGTGTTCCAAGAATTGTCTCAAGTTGCTTGGATGCTGGTTGGAAACTAAAAATCAGATTCTCGAGTTAATCCCTTACTATGCATCACAAATGAGTGTTCCCCGATCATATGCATGGTTCTAAGAAAGCCCCGCTTAATCCCTTACTATGCACTTGCATATCTCCATACCCAATTTCTGACTACATTTTCGGAAGCCTCGATGCCTCAGTAATTTTACTTGATGTACCAAGCAAACTTCGAACAAACCTTCGGATGCAACACACCAGAAAACAAGACATTAACTTGTGTTAGAAGGTTGATGTTTATAGTTTCGGATTATGTTCGATGGTGATTTTGACTGGAAAAAAAGGACATTTGATGATACTAGAAAAGCAGATGAAAGGCATTTTGAAGCTTATGTGAAGAAACGTGTTGAACAAAGTATGTCACATCCTATAGTTTTGGATCAGAGACCATTGCATGAAAAACATCAGCAAATTCAGTGTTTCATAGATGGTTCCTTAAAATGTGTCAGAAATTAGAACAGGATAGGCAAAAAATGGTCGATGTTTCCAAAGAACTAAGACTGATATACCAGTCTATTGTTTCTACTTGTTCTTGATTATGTGAACTTTCAGCGATGAACTAATCATTCAATTCTTGACCTCTTTTTAATAAGGGAGGAAAAATGAAAAAAAATAAAGATAAAGGAAATAAAATAAAATAGGAAAAAGTTTAAGAGATATTAATTGTTCAGTTATCTATTTAAAATTTTAAAAATTAAAAGTTCAAAGTTTAATTTATTTAGTTTTGAAATTGAATAGACATATGAAGTATTTAAAAAGAAAGGGTCAAACTTAACTTGCTGAGCTCAAAATTGACAGAAAAATATTTAAATAAAAAAGGAAACAGCCTTCATTTGTTCAACTTAAAAACTGATAGGCCTAAAATGTAATTAAACCTAGTAATTACTATGGATGAAGTTCAAGGAAGTTGCCCAGCTTTGTTGCTGGAAATTTCCTCAACTTTATGACTTTGCATTTCTTCTCAAATATCTATCAAGCTATTGGGAAATATTCGTGTATTGACCTGTAAGACTTCCATATTCGCAAGCAAACAAATCTTGCTCTGATTTCTTGGTTTAGCTTCGGAAATTCCCAGGTGAAGATCTCTCTTCTTCGTGCTTTTCATTTTCAGCTTTCTTATTTCAGTTCAATGCATCTTATATTCGATCTAATTAAAAATAGAAAAACTCGATTCAAGTGGAGCCTGCAATACACAAATGATGAATGTAAACTACTTGGTGTCAAAGTGGTTTAAATTTCTCCTTTTATGAGGTAGTGTCGTGGTTGGACGAGCGGATCCGGTCTTTGGTTTCTCCCGATGCACGATAATACCTTGTAACATACGCAATGCGACCATCTTTAGTGAGAAGGATGAGGTCCAAACAAAACTTTCTAATCGTTGTTTTATCTTTCAGACAAGATGTTTGCATGTTTGAAAGGGAAGAGACATGATAACAGCAAGACATTCTTCAGAAAAAATGGAGGGGCTTTACTCGAAGAACTCGTTGCCTTCTGCGATGGCAGATCGAATCCCATCCGTCATTTCTCCGCAGAAGAGCTCCTGAGAGCAACGAACTACTATGATACTAACCGGATTATCACGCAAGATGCCGACTATATATTGTACAGAGGCTCTTTAAAGGAACGTCCAATATTAGTGAAGAAGTATGCTATTGAACGTTCCAATCTGTGGGAACATTTTGCTTACAGAGATATTGTCATCGGATCACAAATGAGTGCTCACAAGTACTGCCATGGAAATGCAGGTTGAGAATTGCACTAGATTTAGCAAATGTTGTGACATATCTTCACACTGCATTCTCGAGACCGGTTGTCCACCGTGACATTAAATGCTCCGGTATCTTGTTGGATCACAACAATGTCCCCAAACTCATTGACTTTGGTCTATGCATATCTATTCCTCAAGGGCAATCACATGTGATGGATGCTATTTTAGGGAGAATGGGGATCTTGGCTCCTGAGTATGTGGCCAGAGGTTATTTAACAGAGAAGGCTGAGGTTTTTAGTTTTGGAACCCTTCTACTTGAGCTTTTTAGTAGATGGAGGCGGAATGATGTGATTAATGATTCCGATGTACTGTTTGGTGATATGCAGCACCGTGTTGAAATTTTCAGTAATGTTGTGGATAGAAGAATATCGATAGAGGAGGAGCAGTTGAGGGTTCTGGCAACACTTTACGGCAGATGCACCTGCTATGATGGAGTAGAGAGGCCGAAAATGATCGAGGTGGCTAAAGAACTCAAGCGGATTCTTCAATCTTGTCTATAGCCCCTTGAGGTTTTCATAATTTCTCTATAGCTGAATAGATCTTGTGAGTTGTAGTTTGTATCCATGGCTGTAGATGTATCAATGGGGAAATGTGAATCAAGTGGTGGAATTTTCATATGATTGAAAAGAGGAGACTTCAGAGTTCCGATTTTATCTGTTTCGATGAATGATTTTCAGTAGCATTTGATTGGTTTGCTACAAATAATATGTGCTGATATTTCTGGTGTACAACCAGGTTAAAATATATCCACAAACAGCAGAAGACAAGCTCTTGAAAACGTTAGAATTGATCATCGTTGTTGATTTTTCCCCTTGTAAAAACTCTTGATCAACAAATTCACTTTAAATGATGAAAATATTTCAGCATCGTATTCATTATTCAAGTTGGTACCAAAGCTAATATTCGAGTTTTAATTCTGCCCATGCACCTTAGTATTTCCCGGTAAATCCGCAGGTTCTCATCAGACCGTGGATGCAAGCTTGTAACAGCTGAATCGATCATTTGAGCCACATCGGCCGGAGGATATTGTCGCTCTCTACATGTCTGTATGTCATAAGAAAAAGGAGATGATGCAGGTAAAATTGTTCATATGAAGAGTAGATATCATATTGGAAAAGCATTTCCGGGTTACCTGTATCGTGAGCAACGTAGCAAGGCATGATGTTATGAGCTCGGTAGGAACTTGTTGTTTCGGGGTAATCCACAATCCAAGTGTTTTTGATAACTGATACTACCATTCTCCGGCTCTGTTGACTTAATTAACAGAATCCTGATGCAAAGCCACCGATGAAATTGGAATTAGTTGGGGGTTTCTGCTGTGGGGATACTCGGTTTACTGGATAAGAATTATTTACTGTTTTCATGGAGAAAGGATGAAGAATACGACAGAGAAATGCTAGCCGGAGTTAACCCTGTTAGAATCCGTCTTCTTCAAGTAAGATTGAAGGACCAAACTTTGAAGTCTCATTTTTATCTGCAAACCTATTAAACTCCCAAAACTTGCTATATTCATATTTTTTTCGATTCCAGGAACTTCCTATGATTGATGTTTTGACAATCTAATAAAATAAAATAAAAACTTTGATACATAAGTTTACACGTGCCTTTTAATTTTAGGGATTAAAATTTTAATTTAAGATTTAAAGTTTAGATATTTAAGTTATAAAATTTAAAATTTAAGGTTAATATTTAAAATTTAAGGTATAAGGTTTAAGTTTTTAATATTAGAAATTTAAGATTTAGAATTTATAGTGTAAATATACGGACTGTGTAAAAATAGCTGTGTGTCAAGATTTTTTTTAACACATAAAATAATGGAGTAATAACAAAACCGATAATGGAAAGAAAAATTGTCAAAGACTATCAAACCGAACAGCCCATTAAAAGTAATTTTATTGGGCAACAAAACCGAGCTTAATAGAAAATATATACATGAACTCAACTAAGCCACTGTTTTAATTAATCGAATCATATTTATATTCACCCATACTTGTTTATTATTCAATAAAACATTTTCTTGCACTGAAATTTGAGTTTGCTATGATTTTGTCACACGGAGCTTTCTTTTCTAATTGGAAAATGCGTCTAAAGCTTAATGTAAGAATCTTGAACAATAGTAAGTACCCGAAAACAGTAAAAAGTTAGCACACGTGGATGATGCTGGCCCTCTTACATCTAATCTCTAACTTAAATCCAGTTCACTGAAATAGGAAGAAACATATCTCAACTGCCCCCAAGCCCATATGCATCCATAAATCCAGCAGCATGATCACGATCACCACCATGGCCATGATCATGACCACGACAAATGAAAAAAAAACTCAACTCCCCCATGTGTGACCAAGCCTATATGCATCCATAAATCCAGCTCCATGATCATGATCGTGGACCATATGGCCATGGTCATGATGACGATGATGATGGTCACTGTCTTTTGCTTCATCAAACATCTTCTGAATATGCTCAGGAATGGGTTCTTCCTCAACTTGTCTAACTGTTTTTGGTAATGAAGATACAAATTGAGCTACATTCTCAGCTACTTCACCAGCAGCACTTTCCTAAAGACCACAAACACATGCCAAACATGAATTCAAAGTGGCAGCAAAGGCACGTAACATCGACTAACATATGGAAACAATCTAAGGAACTCGTTGATGCTCTTGAATAATATTTTGATTCCACAGGGTGGATCCATGCTATGTTGGGCTTGGTTAATGCAAATCGGAGTGTGTGTCTAACTTGAGTATGCTTAATTTTTTCTAAGCTATATATATTTGGAGGAACATATTTTATCATACCCATACACATGTTGGAATATGTGTCGAGCACACGTATTTTAAAAGTTAGGACAACACAGCATCTAGGAAGAATGCAGTTACCAACTGAAATGCAAAGTGAGATTGGTATCAATTTGAACAAAGAGAACATGAATCGAATGGCATGCAAAAAACCAACCTATGTTGCTCCAACTCTTCATATGTTTTGAAGTACTCATGTCTAACACCAACATCCAACTCATATCCAGAAATGGCCAAATGGGTGCGGGGATATGACCATCCAAGTTATGAAAAACTAGGTAAAAATTGATCGTACCTGTGTCTTGCACATACTCATATTCACATTTACACTTGGACCCTTAAGGAACATAGGAACCAAGAACAAAAGTCTGAGCAAAAAATTTCTCAAAACAGAGCTATATGTCCCAATTCAGTAGGTCAGTTTTTCATCTAGTCAATTACAACCTTGTTAATTTGGAAGGCATTAGCAACTTTATTAAGTTTGGAGCACATGAAAACCATCAGATTTCCCTTTATTTTATATTTAGTAATTCAGTCACCATATTACATGGTCTATCCAGGTGTTGATTGAACTCTCCAAGATACCAACCAAACAATCTATTAAGGACATGCATATTACTCAATAATCTACATGAATTAACCAGCAATAGGAGTATAGAACATGGCTGCATGTGAGAGCAAAATAATAGGTTAAAAAGTTAAGACACAAAAGTTGGGAGAATGTTCAGGGTCTATCTTACTCGGACTTAGGCATGGGTGTTGGATATGGGTAAGTGTCCAAAAAATACTCAATTTTTCCTTAGATTTTTTATGTATTTGAATATTCTTGTAAGGTCATATCCCGGTATCCATACCCAAAAATGCGCAGTTAACAAGTAACATGCAAATTAAGGGAAATGGCATCAATTTGAACTTAGAGCAAACAACACAAAAGGTATGTAAAGAACCAGAACAAAATTCATGCAAATATCAAAGCAAAACAATCTAATAAAGACATGCAAACAATCCATGATACATGAATTAACCAACAATATAACATGGCTGCAAATCTTCGGAACATATGGTAGCAAAACAAGAGGCCAAAATAGACTTAAATTCTGACTTGTCCTCGTTGATAATTTGATTCAAACAAGCCAGAATCAATCGCAAACTCAGTCAAGCTATATTTTGATAATTCTACTATGACATGTAATTACGTAATAATGTAACACAAGAACAACAGAAACTAATATGTCGAAAGAGTCAATGAACCCTTATCTGAGGCCACCGCCCTCCGGAATGAGCGACAAATTTTGCCCCAGGAAGTGCCTCGGCAATTAGCTTGCCTCTTTACTCCATTCACTTGACCAGTCATTAGACCAAAGAACCTGCATTGGCATACCTTTTATACCATCCAAACCTCCCCATTCTTCTATATTAAAACTATAATTCAGCTTTTTTTCAATCCCCACAACAGCTTTTCTCGCCTCCCATCCCTTCAAAAGTGATCTATGTGCCTCCAACTCCGGCGAATCAATCCCCTTTGAGCAACACAAGTTTATCAACCTTGAATATACAAATGAAACCCTCACCACAATCTCATTAACCACAGGTATGTTCACAACCCAAGTAGGTAAAGCTGGTTTTAGTCTGGTATCGATAAGGGTTATGCTTCTAATGAACCTTGAATTCTCAGAAATCCAATTTGCAGCCATAAGAAAAGCAGAATCATGTAAAACCAAATGCACCGGAGCTAATCCCATTGTTCAGATAACTTGCCCCAGAACCCTCCCCGTTTCTTCACTTCCAATCTCAATAACTTCAACACTCTTTTTAACCAAAACTCTGGATTTTATCTCTTCATAAGGCAGTTCACCAGTTTCAACCATTTGATCAAAAGCCCAAAACACACCCTTTTCTTGAATCAAACTATAAACTTCCTTAAACCTACCTAAAACGCCATTTGTTCCTTCTTCAATCCCTACCCTAGATCTATCATTCCCGGGTAAATCAAGGGCTATAACATGAACACCTTTTGAGCCTAAAACCTTTATCATTTCCCTATATGAATAAGAACTCAACCCCAACCCATGAACCACCATAACATTCTCAGATGACGAAAACTGACCATTTTCAGAAACAAAAACCTCAATCGGTGATTGGTCTGGAGACGTTTGCACCTTGATGGTTCTTCCATTGGAGTAGTGTTGGCGTAGGGAGTTAGGCAAAGAAAGGAACCGGGATTTGGGGTCTTGTGGGGACAAAGATGAAAAGGAGACGAAGAGGAAAGTGATGAGAGAGATGCCGAGAGTGAAATAGAACCAGAAGGCAAAAGGATTCTGGGTTTGGGGATTTAGGTTAGGCTTTGGAGTGGATTTTGAAGTTGGTTTTGGCGGGATTTTTCTTGTTTTCTCTGGTTTTGGGCGGTGATTCTGGCTCTACCTCTTCCGTTATGATCGCCATTAAAGAAGCATCAACTGTAGAACTTCAACTTCAAGATCTAATCTAAATAATCTGTAAATTTTGAGATTAATAAAGCAGATCTTTTTAGTCTCTTTTTCATTCTTTAACGGCAGCGCTTTGCTCTTTCTGGTTTTCCAGAACGGTACCCTTAACTCTCGGGGTTTAGAGCAAATAAAAAAAGGTAAACATTATCATTCGTCACTAAATTATTCACACTTTCTTGTTTTGTTCACTAAACTATTACTTTTGGTAAAATAGTCACTAATGTTATGTTTTTTCCTATTTTGATCACCTGCCATTAAAAAAATCACCGAAAAACTAGTAGGCGATAATAATTTAGTGATAAAAATAAGAAATAAGCAATAGATTGGTGACGCAAAAAAGAAAAAAAATACAATAGTGATGATTTTGCACAAAATAATAGTTTAGTAGCCAAAATAGGAAAACATAAATAGTTTAGCAACCAATGATGATGTTTACCCTAAAAAAATTTGCAAAAAGCACTTCGTTCCCCTCAGTTTCAAAATTTAGTAAATTAGTATCTTAAAAGAAAGTTATTTTGTCTCTCAAACTTATAAGCGAACGATTGAAGATAATTAATCATAGTTATAATGTTTTTCGTTCAGTTTTGTATAATTTTGATTGACAATAATAAATATAACTTTGTGTACATAATATGTCAAGTTAATATTGATTATAAGAAATTAAACACATATTTTACATATTTTGTAAATTTTAAGGGTTAAATTTATTAAATTTTTAACTTATAATCAAATTAATATGATGGTTAAACCTATAGGGCTATTTTTTTGTTATAATAATAAATATATATATAAATTAAAAAAAAACATTTTTGTGTTTTATTGTCCTTAGTTGTTCACTTTCGAATTTGACATGTTCAGTCATTCCTCTTTAGGACTAATGTACTCATTTTTGAGATTGAGAGGACCTAAGAGGCCTTTTAACCAAAAAATTTACACCAAACAATAAAAGTTTTGATTTTATTCGGTTTTCACATATATTTATGCTTTAAATGTTATATGCACAAACAATTTTTTTGATAATTATATGCACAAATAATTATATTTATATAATATAAAAAGAATAAATTAGTGTACTTGTTTTTTAATATGTGTATACTTTAATCAAAATAAAAAAATATGTATACAACTACACCGAATCAAATTTTAAGATCTTATTGTGCATTTAAGCAAATTTCATATTTATTTTTGATATTATTTTGTAAAATGATTTTTTTTACACTGTCTGAACTTCCGTACATGTTTAAACCCTTAAAAACAGAGAATAATACATAGGGATGTAAATGAACAGAACGTTCAGCGAATAAAGCGTTCAACGAATTGTTCGTGAACCGTTCGGCGGGAAGTTTGTTTACGTTCGTTTATTTATTAAACGAACGAACATGAACATTATTTTTTATTCTTTTAATTAAATGAACGAACACGAACAAATGATTCGTTCGTTCATTTATGTTTGTGATCGTTCGGTAATCTGTTCGTTTATGTTTGTTTGTTTATGTTCGTTTAAATTTATTCACAAATGTCTAGGGGTGAGCATTAGATCGAGTCGAGTCAAATTTTTTTTGAGTTATTCAAGTTGACGAGTCTTCTTTTACGACTCGTTAAAAACTTCATTCTTATTGCTAGGGGTGTTCATTGTTCGGTTAAACTAAACTAACTGACCGAACCAAAACAAAATTGGTTATTATGTTAGATAATTTTAGGTTTCGGCTAATGATTAAGAGTTTTTTCAAATTTCAATTATCGAATAATTCAATTTAAAATCGGTTAATTAACTGAATTAATCGAACAAACCTAAAATATTAAATATTTAACATATTATATATGTTATTTTGTGTTCGTTTATGTTCATTTGAGTTTGTTTATGTTCGTTTATCATTTTAACGAACGGACACGAACAAGAACAAGCTATATTCCTTAACGAACGAACACAAACAAGAAATTTTGTGTTCGTTTATGTTCGTATTCTTTCATTTGTTCGGTTAAAATTAAACAAACAAACATAAATACACTCTCATTCGTGTTCGTTTGGTTTGTTTGCCAGCCTAATTGTTACAAGCTCAAATTCACTAGATGCAATTGTAACCATGCTAGCCATTATCCAAGCTAAAATCCTGTTTCATGAATTAAAAATTTTAAACTTCAAAATATCATTATATTTATGTTTTTACAAATATTATGATATTCATATTACAGTTTTTTTTTTTGAATATTTCAGGTTGTTTATTTATATTATCGTTATTTTTTAAAAAATATTTTTTTACTTATCTATTAAAAAAAAGTGACTATTCAAAAAAAAAAATTTACTTACGAAATTTCAGTAGTCTATTTACAAAATATTCAGTTATGAATTTCATTCTTCTGCTTCATAAACGTAAAAAGGTTAGTCCTCTACTTTATAAAAACTATATGGGTAACATTCATTTTTTAATTAAATTACGAACGTGGAAACTAACAATTCAACAACTTATATATAAGAAAAATAAAGAAATAACAGTTTATATACAATAAATTAATAAAAATCGATAATTATATCACAATTATTTACTAACAACTTAATTAATTTATCAATTTTTGTAAAATATAAGAATGAAAACCGACAAATTAATATATAGAAACTAACTTCACAAGTTTTATAATTTTCCATTGTAAATTTCGAAAATTACTTTGTAATCGAACTTCAATATAAATTTTATTTTGTTATTTCTATTGATGTACGAAATGAAAGTCGGTGGTTCCAAACTATTCAATTCATTTAATATGAACCGAAAAGGTAGTGATGACAGCGACGGATTTAAAAAATGAAGAATAAAATAAATAAAAAACTCAAATAATAATTTTTTTTCAAATTTTTATCCTTTACGCGTTAAATTAAAAAATAATACTAAATTAAACAGTTTTATTAAAAAAAATTGAAAATGCAAATGCTCTCCACCAGAACCCACTACATCTGCTATTGGGTGGTGGTAATAACTCGATCGAGGGAGGTTTGTTTTTAGAGTAATCATAGAGGATTGGGGAAGAAAGCGAGAGACCCCTTGTCATCAATTTCTTTATATCGAGAGGTAGTAGATCCCATTAAGGCATTAACATTTAATTATTATTGAGAGTAGGGGTGAGCGTTCGATTGAGTCAAGTCGAGTTAAGTACAAAATTTTGAATTATTCGGGTTGACGCGTTATATTTTACAACTTAAACTTAATTTGAAATTTTTGTGATTCGAGTTTATGAAATTCGAGTCGAGTTTTCGAGATCCTATATAAATTTAATTATAATTATTTATCATATTATAGTACGGTTTGATTCCAATTTAAACGACTTTCTATAATCAGATAAGATATGCATATATACTTCTTCATATGTAATGCTATTTAATAAAAAAATATCATCTAAACTTTTAAATTATATTTATAATATTATTTTTAGATAAAGAACTTTTGGAGATAAAATATTGATGAGAGTACGAACGAGTTAATGAATTAATGTCAAGAATAAATTTTATAAAAAAAATTAGTTGAATAATCATATTGAATAAAATATAAATTTAAAGAACTAAATTACAAAAAATAATATTTGTTAAAAATATGAATTGAAGTTATATAAATATTATATAGTGTTAGTGAATTAGGTTATTTAATTTTAGTCAAAAATAAACGAGGGAAAAATTGAAGAAATAAGAAATTATTATTAAGTTTTTAAAAAAAAATGAAAACAAAAACAGGAGATTTTAAACCGATCCACCTAAAAATGACCGACGTAAAAAACAAGTCAGACAATCCCCACGTGACGCGAATTAAGTGCCGACACTGTCTTCTTTCAAACGCGGTGACGCTCACAAGTCACGAGTCCTCCCCCACTGAGAAAATAGATACCCTCCATTTCAATATCCTCTCGCTTCACTTAATTCAGCAATGCCGGAGATTGGAGAGAAGACCGTGCTTGACTCGGGATGGCTCGCCGCCAGATCCAACGATGTTCAACTCACCAGGACTCAGCTCACCACCACTCATCCCCCCACTGGCCCTACCTCTCCTTGGACGGAAGCTGTCGTTCCCGGAACGTAATAAACCTCCGGTTTCTGCATATTTAGCGGTCAATTTTGTTCTGTTTTTTTATATAAGCGGGAAAGTAATTTTGCATTTTATAGAAATCGAGTTAGTTTTGGATTTGTTTAAATGAATGCCGAGAGTTTTGCTGGATTGGCTTGAGTTTTCTCTTGTTTTAATATGGAAAAGTAACTTATTTGTTTGATGATAAGAAATGAAATGATTTGAGTGAGATTGAATTGATGAGAAAATTGCAAGTTACATACCATTTAATTTTAAGGGGGAAAAGAAAGCGTTATAATAAATAGGATAATATATAAAGTTCCGTATTTAGGTTCTGTTTGGTAGTTAGTTTTTCCTACTTGTTTTTTTTTTAATCACTGAAAACAAATAGTAGTAATATTTTTTAATAAACTGAATATTAAACTTTGTTTATATATCGACATAATTGTAGCTTTTATTTTTCAGTTTCATAGCAATTTAGGAATGTAAAGGTAAGTAGAAAAAGAAACCATAGGAAGGGATGTTCGATTTTCAGATCAACATGCTTGGAAATTTCTTAATCCTTTTAATTATTTCTCAGTGTTCCGGGTTGAAATTAATATGTATTCTTTTAAAAATTGGACTAAAAATGTTGGTTTAGCTAAATGATTCAAATATTTGATGCTTTTATCTGCTTCTAGGGACCTACATTGCAAAAATTACGTTGCTCATTGTCATGACAAATATTATAGTTTAATTTGAACATATTGTCTAGTTGGAGCTAGCATATGTCTTCCCATCTTAATGGTTTGATTATTTTTTTCTTGGTGGACAGTGTTCTGGCAACTCTAGTAAAGAACAAAGTTGTTGGTGATCCGTTTTATGGTTTGGAGAATGAAATGATCTTTGATATAGCTGATTCTGGAAGGGAGTACTACACATTCTATTTTTTCACAAAATTCCAGTGTAAGCTGGTATGCAATGGTTTGATGTGAAATCTGTGAGGTTAAATATGAGTTGAAAACAATAAAATTTTGGTTTTGGTTTTGGTTTGTATTCCATGTAGATGTTTAATTGATCAGAACCATATAACCTACAATTTGAAAACGTATATCCAACTAACAAATTCTCTATTTCTTTTACTTTATATTTTGCAGTCAGGAAATCAGCATTTAGATCTGAATTTTCGCGCAATCAATTACCCTGCAGAGGTCTACTTAAATGGGCAAAAGAAGGTCCTCCCTAAAGGGATGTTTCGACGACATTCCCTTGAAGTCACTGATATCCTCAATCGCCATGGTTCAAACTTGCTGGCTGTTCTTGTTCACCCACCAGACCATCCTGGGAGCATTCCTCCCTGAGGGTTGGCAAGGTGGGGATCATGAGGTACACATTTTTGTTCAAAATAATATCATTAATTTGTTTGATCTCAATCAATGTGGTTTGAGGTTAAATCTTAGTTATTTAATTAATGTGAGCAAAAACTGCAACCTAATGGTGAACGCACTTTCTTCTTATCTTAGATTGGAAAAGATGTTGCCACACAATATGTTGAGGGTTGGGATTGGATAGCTCCAGTGAGGTGAATATGTTGTAACTTTGAAACTTCAGAGTTTTGTTTTGTTTGGTTAGTTGGTTTTTTCCCTGGTATTTGATTTTCTGATGAATAATGCAACTTAGTATACAATAACTGTTCCTTTCTCCACATAATGTCATTGCAAGATTTGTACATTCCTTATAGGTTCTTCGACCAACTTCTCTCAATATTTAATTTTATTTGTGTAGTTCGCGTGATAATCGATGCACTTTGAACATATAAGTGCATATACTCCTTTGTATGCTAAATATCAATATCTTGGGTAGACTGGTTTTACGAGCTAAAGGTTTATGCGCCAGTTAAATGGATATGAAAGAGGGCAGGTATGTTTATAAAAAAAATGCTAGGAGAGACATCGAGAGGAGCAACAGGGGATCAAACGCGTTATAGTAGATAGATTATTGTGCATAGAAGCAAAATCTTTGTGTACAGGGAGAAAAACAATTCAGTTCTATTAGTATATGGAGATTAATCAGTGTAATTATATTACATTTTTTCTGTTGTATTATCTTTTCATCTAATCTTCTATCTGTCAGAATTTTTTGAATTATCAGCTAGCATCTCATCCCTGTTTTATGAAGAAGTAAAAACTTGATATCTTAATATCCGATCTCTACTTGTCTCAGGGATAGGAACGCTGGTATCTGGGATGAAGTCTCAATATCTGTTACAGGGGTAAGATTTATGCATAAGACTTAAGCTTCATTGTACTATGTGTTTATCTCGTGTTAGTGTTGACTGTTGAGTATACATAATTCTCCACAAGTTTCTCCCTGATTTATGGAGGCTTTTCCATATAATTTGTTTGAGTTTATTCCCAGTACTTGTATTTGTATTTACATTATCCGGTAAACACGCAGTTTAAACCTGAATATCAGTAGTTGATGGTGCTCTTACGTATTCACTCATTGTTTTATGATACTCGGTAATTAATCTAAATACCATTTGTTGATTCATTTGCTTTGGATGCAGCCGGTAAAAATACTTGATCCACACTTAGTTTCATCGTTTTTTGACCGTTACACAAGGGTATACTTGCATGCAACAATTGAATTGGAAAATAGAAGTGCTTGGGTTGCCGAATGTTCTTTAAACATTCAAGTGACAACAGAACTTGAAGGAAATGTTTGCTTAATGGAACATCTTCAGACTCGGCATGTTTCGATCCCTTCTAAAGCACGTATTCAGTATACATTTCCTCAGGTCTGTGTTGGTATCTTCCTTATTTATTTTTATGTGTTTGTGTCCCCCCTCCCCCTTCTTGATTGTTTATTATCTTTCTTTCTTTCTCTGCAACCTGAAAATGGATACCCGTACTTATGTGTTCAAAGCACCCATTTAATGCAAGTTTCCATTAATTTTACTTGCAACACCTGTTAAAAATGCTTATGTCGTCTATTGCAGCTTTTCTTCTACAAGCTCAACCTATGGTGGCCCAACGGCATGGGAAAGCAGTCTCTGTATAATGTCAGTATAACTGTTGATGTGAAGGGATTTGGAGAGTCTGATTCCTGGACCCAGCTATTTGGTCTTCGCAAAATTGAATCTCATATTGATACTGCTACCGGAGGGAGGTATACTTCACAAACCAAATTTGACTAATATTAAAGCGTTGCGTCTGGAATTTCTATAATATGTTTCATTTCTGGCATCCTTTATCAGGTTGTTCAAGGTGAATGGACAGCCTATTTTTATCCGTGGTGGTAACTGGATATTGTCGTATTGTTTGCTACGCGCTACAAAACAGACATAAAATTTCAAGCAGATATGAATCTGAACATGATTCGTTGTTGGGGTGGTGGGTTGGCCGAGAGGCCAGAATTTTATCATTATTGTGATGTTTATGGTTTGCTGGTAAAGCTCTACTCTCTGTATCTCTGTATGTCTGTGTTTATGCTCATTTTATGGATACTTGCTACTTGCAAGGGCATCGCATGTGTAATTTTGTGCATGCATAATTTCATTAAAGAGCCAACTAAAATTTGATTGGTAGAATAGAAGGATGAGAGTCAAGCATGTATAGGATTGTGAAGGTTATAAAGAATTAGGAACCTTTTGGGACGATGAGCTGCTCTTTTATGAATTTAAAAATTCTTCTGAAAGGAAGTGAAACTAAGGAATTGCAGCTAGTTTCGGGCAGCAGAGTTTATGTAATCTTGTGGGCATGAAGTAACCAATGTAAAAAAATTTGTAGGTATGGCAGGAGTTTTGGATTACTGGTGATGTTGATGGAAGAGGTGTCCCAGTATCGAATCCGAATGGCCCACTTGACCATGGTCTTTTCATGCTATCTGCCAGAGATACTATCAAGCTTTTAAGGAATCATCCTGGTCTCTGGGTCGATGGAAACGAACAGGTTCCACCAGCTGATATCAACACAGCTTTAAAGAATGACCTGAAGCTGCATCCATTTTTTGAGACCAATGGTGAAAACATAACGCCAGTGGAAGAGCTGTCCTCACAGTTCAAGGACCCTAGTCAATATTTGGATGGGACACGTGTTTACATCCAAGGATCCATGTGGGATGGCTTTGCTAATGGAAAGGGAAACTTCACTGACGGCCCTTATAAAATCCAGAATCCAGAATCCTGAAGATTTCTTTAAGGATAACTTTTACAAATATGGTTTCAACCCTGAGGTCGGTTCTGTAGGCATTCCAGTTGCAGCTACTATCAGAGCAACCATGCCACCTGAAGGGTGGCAACTTCCATTGTTTAACAAGCTTCCCAATGGTTACACGGAAGAAGTTCCGAATCCCATTTGGGAATACCATAAGTATCTTCCTTACTCAAACCCCGGGAAGGTTCATGACCAGATTGAACTGTACGGAACCCAAGGGATCTCGATGATTTTTGCTTGAAGGTATTACACGAAAACCTTTTACCTTTTATGGGGAATGCATTTGATCTTCTCTTTGATTTTAAAACTTCCTTGCATTGTCATCTCAGGCTCAACTTGCTAACTACATTCAGTATAGAGCTTTATTAGAGGGTTGGTCTTCCCGTATGTGGAGCAAATACACCGGAGTTTTAATTTGGAAGACACAGAACCCGTGGTCGGGTCTTCGAGGTCAATTTTATGATCACCTCTTAGACCAGACAGCCGGCTTTTATGGTTGTCGCTGTGCCGCAGAGCCAATTCATGTTCAGCTCAATCTTGCTACATATTTTATAGAGGTAAGTACTAGAAAGAATTGAATGCCACAACTGATGTAGTCGTAATTAATGATGCAATCAGCAATTCACTTGAAAGTTCTTATTTTCCTCCTCTTCTGTTTTCATGAACAGGTTGTCAATACCACAGTGGAAGAATTGTAGAATGTTGCCGTAGAAGCTTCGGTGTGGGATCTCGAAGGAGCTTGTCCGTATTACAAAGTGTTCGATAAGCTTTCCTTGCCACCAAAGAAAGTAGTTTCCATTAGTGAGATAAAGTATCCAAAGTCGAAAAACCCGAAGCCAGTGTTCTTTCTCCTTCTCAAACTATACCACGTTTCAAACTACAGCATTATATCCCGAAACTTTTACTGGTTGCATCTTCCTGATGGAGATTACAAGCTGCTGGAACCATACAGGAACAAGAGAATACCTCTCAAGATAACATCAAAGGCATTCATCAAGGGCTCAACATATGAAATCGAAATGACTGTGCTGAACAAATCGAAGAAACCGGACCCGAAAACTTTAACCTACAAGAACAATTTTGTTATCCGAAACGATGATGGTGACTTCGATATGACATCATGGAACCTATAAGCAACATTGGAACTGACCCGAATCAGACGACAGGTTTGTTTCAGAGACTTTACAGACAATTCTCAAAGGAAACTAATGGTTCAAAAGTTGCAGAGACAAACGGAGGCGATGTCGGAGTTGCTTTCTTCTTTAATATCTCGGTTCATGCTTCAAAGATAGATCATCAAGAAGGAGAAGACAGTCGAATACTTCCGGTTCATTATTCAGACAACTATTTTTCATTAGTGCTTGGTGAAGAGATGTCAGTCAAGATCTCATTCAAGGTACCTCCAGGTGTGAGTCCAAGAGTAACGCTTAAAGGCTGGAATTACCATCATGGACTGCACACTGTTCTTTAACTGGATTTTTGGATCGTTCATGCTGTTGAGAATTCTGGTTGCACGGTATCGCAAATTTAGTGGGTGTGTCTCGGTGTGTGTCGCTCGTTCTAGACTCCATTTCTAAAACGTTACATCTAAATTTCGTATTTATTTAATATCGATGCACGAAAATATAATAGGATATTGATATCTGTATTATTAGTATTTGCTTTTATAATTAAATGTTATAGCTATAAGTCCAAAAGGAGAAACCTATGCTTGTAAGTTATTGGGATTTGATTAAAAGAATTTGATTCAATAATTCTTAAATTGAGTTCAAGTTATTTGTTTAATTAATCGAATTTGAGTATCTACTTAATTTAGAAATTTCTGAGTAAAACAAGGACAAATAAGTTAGAATAATATTCAAATAAATTGAAAATAATGGAAAAGGATAGAGTTTTGAAGAGATTTCTCAAATCTGGGTAGACTTGTGCTTTTAAATCTTTCTTTCTAATCCACTGACTGGTGTCATAAAATCACCAAAATTGAATTTTTACTCTATTTCTCTCTTTTACTTTTTTGCGATAAAATACGCTTGAAGTAGAGCTGCCGATTGGGTAGCCAAAGTCGTTCGGGTAAGTATTTGCTTTGCGGACTGATATTCTGTTTTTTTTTTTGGTCTGAGGAGGTTTCTGTAACTTGTTGGTGTTAATAAAATTTCTTTTGGTTTGTCAAAAACATTGACAATTTTAACAATTTAGAGTATGAAAAAATAACAAATGTCACAAACTTTGAAATTGACTAATCTCAAACTATTAAAATTCAGATAAAAACGAATCTATTTGATTGTCCCAATAAAAAAATGAAACGTTGATATTTTTAAAAAATCTGAATTCGAATATCACAATATGTATATGATTTTAAAGAATTAGAATTAAAGAATATATACTTTGATGCAATCACACTAAAAATAAAGCTCAAGCAAACTAAAATCAAATTTGAATCGAGAACAACCTTGAGTAAGCTCGATTTCTACTCTAAACTGTAATTGTAAATTGTAGCTAATTAGGTTACAAACTCTCATATTTCTTGAGAGTAGGGGTGTTAACTAAGTCGAGCAATTTACGAACAACTCAAGTTTTATTCAGTTAAAATTCGGTTAACATTCGATTTGAGTTGATTCAATTTGAATTTGAGTTTGATTCGAAATATTAACGAGTTAAGTAAGGTTCAACTCGCCTCGATAAGTTCGCGAGCAACTCGTTATTTTTTTTATAATACGTTAGTTTGGTGTTTTGTGGATTATTGCTTTGGAATTGAGGTTTTGTAATTGCTTCACATACTATTTTGATTTTTTTGTTAAATTTGTTAATTTATGTTTATATTAAGCTCTATAGTATTATTAGATTTTACATATTAAAAATAAGGTAAAAATTCTAACGAGCAACGGCTTTTTTTAACGAGCATGAGTTGAACAAAAGTTTATCGAATTTTTCGAGTTGAGTCGAGCACGAGTCAAACAATTTTTAAGTCAATTCAAGTATTATTCAACTCATGACCGGCTCGCTCGATAATTACCCGAGAATTAATTATCAAATTAAGCCCAAAAGAAATTACATTTTCACTCGGGTTCTATTTTTAAAAGCTGAGCCCAATATGCTCAACTTCGTTTAAAATGACCGTTGTTGCTTCCCTCCAAACACAAAATGAAACAAATAAGATATCTCTATCATCGACGCCTTTTCAACATTTAATGGATGAAATCCCAATGGATTTTCAAAACACTAATTCCCCACTTTCCTCCATGTTTCTCTTCCACCCTCCCTCCATTCCAAACCCAGAAACTCTACCAATTCCCATCCTCCGATCTCCCCAGAGTTAAGCCTCCTTTTATCAGCCTCTGGGAAACAAGGGTGCTTCCTTCTGGGTTCCTCCATCCACGCTTCCTTCATCAAAAACCCTGAAATTTTTAACCCAAATGAAGGTTTTAAGGATTCTGATAATGCTCTTGTTCTTTGGAATTCTCTCCTTAGAATGTACTCGAGATGTGGTACTTTAACTGATGTGACCAACCTGTTTGATGAACTGCCTATGAGAGATACCGTTTCATGGAACACGATGGTTTCTGGGTTTTTAAGGAATGGGGAGTTTGATAGGGGTTTTGAGTACTTCAAACAGATGAGAGAATCGGGTTTTTGTTGGTTTGATCAAGCAACACTGACTACTATTTTATCGACTTGCAATAGAGTAGAGTTCTGTTCTGTTTTTAAGATGATGCATGGATTAGTATTTTTGAGTGGATTTGAAAAGGAAATTAGTGTAGGGAATTCTTTGATTACTCCATATTTTAAATGTGGATGTGCGAGGTCAGGGAGGCGAGTTTTCGATGAGACGTTTGAAAGGAATGTTATTACTTGGACAGCTATGATCTCAGGGTTAGTGCAAAATGAATTGTATGAAGAAAGGCTGGAATTGTTTAATCAAATGCGTTCCGGATCAGTGTGTCCGAATTCTTTGACTTATTTATGCTCGTTGACAGCATGTTCTGGTTTGCAAGCAATGATGAAAGGGATTCAGTCCAAACTCTGTATCGAGAGTTCACTAATGGACATGTATTCTAAATGTGGGAATGTGAATGATGCATGGAAGATTTTTGAATCTGCACAAGATGTTGATGAGGTTTCCATGACTGTAATCCTTGTGGGTTTGGCACAAAATGGGTTCGACGAAGAAGCTAAACGTTTTTTTTGTGAAAATGTTTGAGTCGGGAATCGAAATTGATCCCAACATGCTGTCAGCAGTTTTGGGGGTATTTGGCGAGGATACTTCCTTGGGTTTGGGCAAGCAGATTCATTCTTTAAGCATCAAAATAAGTTTTGGTTTCAACTCTTATGCCAATAACGGGCTCATCAACATGTAATCGAAGTGTGGAGATTTAGAGGAGTCAGCTAAAGTCTTCACTCGAATGTTTCAAAGGAACTCAATTTCATGGAACTCTATGATTGCAGGTTTTGCTCGTCATGGGAATGGCTGTAGAGCACTACAATTATATGAGTTTCACTCGGATAGTGCCAACTGATGTTACATTCCTCTCTTTGCTTCATGCTTGTAGCCATGTGGGCTTAGTCAAAAAGGGTATGGAAGTTTTGAAGTCGATGACTGATGTTTATGGAATTATTCCCAGGGCAGAACGCTATGCTTGTGTTGTTGACATGTTAGGCCGGGCAGGGCTACTCAGTGAAGCTAAGACGTTCATATAGGGATTGCCTGTTAAACCCGATGTGCTTGTTTGGCAAGCATTGCTTGGTGCTTGTAGCATTCATGGTGATTCTGAAGTAGGGAAATATGCAGCTAATCAGCTTTTTGGAAACACCTGAAAGTTCAGTGTCATACGTATCAATGGCGAACATATATTCTTCTCCAGGAAAATGGCAAGAACGAGTAAGGGCCATTAAGAGAATGAAGGAAATCGGGGTGTCGAAAGAAACTGGTATAAGTTGGATAGAGATTGAAAAGAAAGTCCACAACTTCGTTGTTCAAGATAGAATGCATCCACAAGCAGAGGCTATGTATGGGCTTCTGGAAGAGCTATTGGAACTCATGTTGGATGAAGGTTATGTGCCAGGCTATGTTACTCCAACTCAACTAATTGTCGTACATAGGGTATATGTCTGATTTACATGTATTTGGAGGGTCGTCGGAACAAAGAGCCGAAGCAACTCAGGTGCCAGGTAAGATGTTTTTTCTCAGTTCTATGCGCCTAAGTTTTGTCCATTAATAGAGAAACTTATTGAATATAATATTTTGTAAACTTTTTGATGTTTTACCTTCAGTTTGATCTATAATAACTCAGAAACACATTAAATACTTTTACCTGTTTCTATAGAAAAGAAAGCTCTCTAAGATGGTTGTTCGTGAATTTCTTGGTCATGAACATACCCGTGTCTGATACACACATGTGATCAAGTCCAACACACACTCGTGTCCGATATCCGAACTCTAATCCGAGTAACATAGGTCAATAAAACTCTGTAAACATAATCTGGAGACCAAAAAGTTAAAAAGGAAATGGTATGCAAATTGATGGGGAGAAAGTCTTAGTTTTTATTATATTGAAAATAATTTTAAAACTATTTTATAAGAGGTTTGAGGGATAAATTGAATCCTTGTTCCAAAATTTTGAATCTTACATAAAATTCTAAAACAAACAAACCAAGAACATACTATCATGCATTTAGAGAAAAAAAGAAGAAATAATTTGCTTCTGATTTCCCCTTCAGAAATTTAGCACTTACCCTATTTCAATGACCAAGATTGAACTGTCAAGGATCTGTTACGCCGATCTTCCAGTGTTCATCAGGTTGTTCAAGGCTCCTAGATATCCATCTCCACTTCTTTAATCTCCAATTCGTAAGTTCGGTTAGGCCGCAATACGATTGCAGTTTCTCAGGCATTTCATCATACACTTGCCACCATTTCTCGTGATCTTTATCACTTGCAAACCTCTGCATTTCTTCCCTATCCCAGTTACAATCGTAATCCCTGTAACACATCCATGGCTTCAACCCGAGATAATGTATCGCTGAAACGTTGTCTGGGATCTTCTCCCAACTCGGTTTTTCTTGCCCCTTGAAATCCTTGAGGTAATTCACCTCAGAAGGCAACCTATGCCACCATGTAAAGACTTCATTCAGAAACCCCTCAACACTTCCATCATTCGAATCCATTTCCGAACTTTTATCCATCAGATCTTCAAACATACACAATGATGGTTCGATCACCATTAACCCGGAATTAAACGAAGTATCGTCATTCGGTGCAGTGGATAATTGAGGGTAAACAAATAGCCACTCTATGTTTTGGAAAACTAGAACATCTGCATCAATGAAATCACTTTATCATACCATGTTAGCATCCATGCTCTAAGCTTACTATAATTCCATTCATTGTCGGAATCTGTTTCGGCAAAGGGGCTTCGGATCGGCTCGACTTGCTTCGTCTCCCAACCCGCAGATTTTAAAACCTCCAAGGATTTCGGAGTTATGTTTCCATCGTGAAGAAGCACTAAATCTCGAGTCGAAGTCAAGTTGGTTCGGAGAATGCTTTGAGCCAAAGCAATGGCACCACAAACATAATCTTCGGAGGCGTGAAGTATTGTTGCATAGGCTTCCCTTTGATGGAATGCACTGTATTTTAGCAACTTTAACCTTTCATGATCAGCTGAATAATATCTCCATGCCTCTTTGCCTGAAGAAGTCACCAAATAAAAACTATAACAAAAAAAGCCAATAATTTGGTATTTGTTGTATTAAGTTTGAATTCCATTTTCATTAATTATTCAAAGATTTTTTGTGTTGATTTTTTAATTTGGTCGGGGACGGAATTAAAGGAGTGCAAAGGTCTTACTCTTTCTTCAAATTTTAAGTTTAAATACTTAATAAACTTCAATATTTTTGAAGTTAATTTATTTGGTCTCTCTCAAAATTTGAATCATATTATGTCTCTGAATTCGGTTAACATAAAGTAAAAAATAATAATTTTGAAAACGTTAAATGTATGAATTGTCCATCCTTAACGATACATTAAAATTAAATTAAAGAAAAAACTTCAATACACAATCTGTGTAAACTTTAGTTTACACAAACTTTTTAGTTTTAGGAGTTTAGTTTAAGGTTTAGAGTTTAGGGGTTTGGGTTGTAGGGTTTAGAATTTAAGGTTAGCGTTTAAAATTTAGGGTTTAGGGTTTAATTTTTTATGGTTTAAGTTTAATTTTGATTTATAGTTTACTATATCAAATTTAAACCCAAAATTAAATACCTTATCAAAAAAATACATTATGAAATCTCATTATAAGTAATGTAATAAATACCTTTCTAAAAGGAAAAAAAAATATTGTATGTCTTTTTTTGGTAAAATTTGTAAACCTTCCAATTCATTTTACTTTTTTTTCTACTTTAATTGGAATTTAGAAGAAAAAAAACTTAATTCATTTTTTCGACTTAATTCATTCATGAAACGACATCTCATTGAAATTAAAATAGATTTTCATATTTTCATATTATCGATATTTTAAAAATTGTATCTATCATTGAACTAATAAAAAATTAAATCTATTAAAAAAATAAAATAACTTTTTAACTCGAACTGAACCGTAAATATACAAAAATTATAAGGAAATTAGGAAGTAAATTACGTGTTTCACCATATGGCTGAGCAAGTTGGCAAGAGCCTCGAGGCATAAGCACCGTTTGCTTAAGCCTCCTTAACTCAGGCTTATACACCCAATGATCATCCACTTTCCTCAACATATCTTCGCATACGAAAATCTCAGGCATTGGCTTGCAATTCCCGACGAACACCACGTACACCGCCCGTTTGATGTCCGGTGTCGCCCAACCGCTCGCCACCAATACATTCGCCACCACCAAATTAACTTGAAGCCTAAACACATCCCTCAACCCGCTTCTCCCGGTCCACCCTTTGCACGGAAGCTTCGCCACCACGACGTCGAGGTCATCATAATCCTCCAGATCCGGCACCGGAATCTCCGGACACGACAGCGGATGGCTTGTATTCTGAGCAGGGGAAAATCCTCCCATCTCGTTTCCCTATGAACACGATCGAAACGAACGTGAACGGTGCTAACCACAGAACCTGTCGATTCGTGTTCGATTGCTTCGTTGGGATTTATATTAAGCAGACTGATTTTAATCTTCACCTTACCCCGAATCTCATGTTGAAGAAGATCGAGATTTTTGAGCTGTACAGGAGGTTCGGTATTGAGTTTAAACGCATCGAAAATTTCTTGATTTGATCTGGAAAATACAATGAAGATTATAAAGGATAAAGGGAGGAATATTAATGAGAGAGTGAATAACCTTTGGCTGCAAATGGTGAATTTGGAAGACATTTTTGAGGATTCTGATTGAGTTCTTATTAGAACGTTCAAAGGGGAAGAAGAGAAGAGAGTTTGAAGGGGAATATAACACGTGCATGGTTTTGGAAGGTTTATTCAATATTATTCTGTCACGCGCATGGATTTACGTGGAGTTAGACATTTTTATATTTTAGTTCAATTCGAAGTATCTACATAGTAGGAAATGGTGATAATCCCTTACTATATGTAATATATACATAGACTCTCCAAACGATTAGTCGTAAAATGCATTTAATTATTATGTAAATATTTGCCTAATATATGGTAATTTTAGTTTTCGTGTTAGTAGTGGACAGCCGGTAATTTATATTTTTTTATTATTTGTTTTATTTTTCCTTCGCATATATTATGTGTTTTCCTTATGTGGCTCATTTTCTCTGCCTTATGGCACGTTTCCACGGTTAATTTTGTAGATTTTTTGTGTTTATATAGTGACCCTTGCGAAGCTTGTTTTGATTCGTGTTTGTCAGTGATAACATAAAATTTCATCCATTTTGAGTTGTTTGCCGAAGTAACCTATAACAAATCGTCCCTTTTTAGAATAACCGTAAAAGGTGATTGTCAATTTTTGAGATTTTCATCTAATTCATGTTTTGACAACTCCCTAAGACCCCCTACAATGGATTGTAAAAATTTTCTATGGTGCAAAGAGAAAGTGACGCTTATCTTTTCTTTTTTAAATTTATTATTTTCTTGTTGTTTTTATAGATGTCCTAAAACTTCTATCAGATTATATTCTGATTTTACTTTTGTTCCAATAAAGCTGTCTGGTTGATAGGTCAACAAAAATTATTATGCAAATATATTATTTTTATTTTGGTGTTGATCAAAAAGCTTGCTTGGATTACCAAATTGGAGTTTGGAAAATTAATTATGGTTTATAAATTTGCTGTCAAGTAAAGTTACAATTTTATTGGATAAGAAAATTAGATATACAAAATTGGTTAATTTTCAGACTCTTAAAAAAAGGTAAAAGCATTTTTAAATCCTCTACGGTTACAATATTTATCAAAAAGACATTTATAAAACTGTAAATCAGGATTAAAAATGTACAGTAATGATAATTTTTTTATTTTATTTTTAAAGATTGAGAGTTAAATTGACAGAATTTAAGAACTAACAAAAGATATTTTACCTTTTTCGTAGGTAGCTAGGTAAATTGGAAATTCTAAGGTGAGGCACCTTAGAGTGAGGCTAAAATGCGGCCCTATATAAATTCTTATCATATTTGTAAAAATTTGTGTAGGACTGAGTAATAATTTAAGTATAATTGAAACTCTTACTAATTTTATAAGAAATTTGTGTAACTAAATAAATTCTTATCAACTTGGTAAGAATTTGTGTAAATTTTGCCTTAGGTAAGAATTTGTGTAGATATACAAATTCTTATATTATAACCTAAATTCTTACCATTTAGGTAAGAATTTGTGTAGTTACACAAATTTTTACCAACTTAGTAAGAATTTGTGTAAATCCGCCTCATTTTAGATGCACCCTAAGAGTGCCTCACCCTAAAATTTCCCTCAACGTAACACTTAACAGTAAGAAATAAAATATTTATATGAAAATAATAATATTAGGGTAAAGTATACAAATGGTCACTAAACTATCCCAAAAATATAAAATTTCATGCGTAAATATGGAGGATTAAATGTGTTATTATTCAAATTTTTATAACCGTCACGTCATTCACTTAACGGCAGTGAACGACTTAGTGACCATTTTGTAACAAAAACAAAAGTTTAATGTCCATTATGTAACTTTTGAAAGTTTGATGACCATTTTGTATTTTTGGGATAGTTTAGTGACCATTGTATACTTTACCCTAATATTTTACTATTTTTTACTTGATGTCGTTTTTTATTTATCGGGAAAAAATAATTTCAAAAAACAATATATAAGGCTAGGGGTGTAACTACTCGAGCTCGACTCGGCTCGTTAAGATTTTGAGTCGAGTTCGAGTTTGAGTAATTTTTAATGAGCCTGAGAAATCTGAGCTCGACTCGGCTCATTAAGAACTCGAGTCAAGTTCGAGCTTGATTCGAGCCCAATCGAGTCAAGTGATGACCGATCTTTGACCGTGTCAGACTCGAGTATCTAACCACTGTCACGTCTCATTTAAAGCCCTATCAAGAAAAAATTTTGATACACAAGTTGTGTAAACTCAAGCTTGTTAATTTTAGGGTTTGGGGTGTTAGTTTAGGGTTTAGATTGTTGGGTTTAAAATTTGGAATTTAGATTTTAGGGTTCAAGACTTATTTTTAGGGTTTTAAGTGCAATCATCCACGTTATTTCAATCCTTTTAAACCACTTATTTATTTTAATCTCCAGGTTATATCCATCATTCTGGTTAATTTAGTATTTTTGGTGCCGGGGGTATTTTAATCATTTTAGCCAATTCATAAACATCAGTATTTTTAATCATTTTAGTATCTTGATCAATACAATCATTTTAACCTTTTTTTCTGCTATCTAATTAATTCAGACGTATGAAGAAATTTCTAGTGATTTATCTTCAGAGACTTATTCTAGATTCGAAAAAATTCAAGTACTTTACTTTCTCAAAGGCTTAAGTCTTGTTATCGTAACTTTTCAAGTACATGGAGGTTTTCAGATAAATCAATTGTTTACCAGAACAAGTGTAAATTTTCAGATCAATATACGTCAACAGGGTATTATAGTTATTCTTATACATCAAGGCTATTTTCACAATTTTATAACTGAATATTTCAGGCATTGAATCCTTCAACACTATTAATCAAATTTGAAGATTTACAGTCTTATTCACAATTTATTATACTCAAGATCCTTTTGATTTATTAAATTTCTCATTGGAATATTATGATCTTATCCAGATTACCCTTCTTATTTTTCTTAATCGATTCAGCTTAAGTAAAATTAACAGTATTCTTAATCCTATTCATGCATGCATTAACCAATTACTCGTATGTTTCCTAAAGCATGCAAGAGAAAATAATGTATTACCTGGACTCCGAGATGTACACCATTGGAGCTCTTAAAATTATCTTTGATTACTTTCGAACTCGATGTCCCTCTGAATCTCAAATTCTAAGATATGTGAATACCTTCATTTAAGCATAATACATAATCAATACTTAGTCACACTGCCTTTAAACTGATCAATTAAACATATAAGCATGTTCAGGTCTAATGTCAAATTTAAAAGTTTTCGGTTTAAAATTTTACGAAAAAAGTTTTAAAAATAGACTTAAAACATTGAAAAACATAAAATATAAATTTTCGAAAATTTTAACTTTTTGAGTCAAAGTCATAATCGTGCTAATGTCATGATGTCATCAGTTAACAATGATGTCATATTGACATCAGCAGTCAACAGGTCAAGGGTCAACTCGAGCCAAGTCGGGTCAACTAGATTAACTCGGACGAATTGACTTGTTGAGCTGCCTCGGGTGAGTTGACTCACTAGGTGAACTCGGACTATTTAATTTAAGTTTCACAATTTCAAGGCCAATTTAGACCAATTTAACGTTAAATCGACTCGGTTCAAGAGTTATCGTCCAGAGCGGCCAAAAATCGCCTTGAACAGCAAAAACATATCCCTAACGATGACAAACTCAGAAAACCACCATATTACACGTTCAATCAACCAATAAAAAATTAAAACAACCCAAATCGAACCAAATATGTACCTAGCTTACCCAGATCTGGATTTTCCAAAAACGATCGAGGAGCGTTCAAAGTTAAATCGGTGATTGCGTCGAAACCTTCGTGATTGCGTCGAAACATGAAACCCCATAGTGATGGCCGCGGCTTAAACGGATTACGAACGACAATTATATTAAAGAAATAAGAAAATTTTAGAGTTTTGCCGTCCCTTCAAACGGATTCTTACGATGAACGGTAACGGATCTCTGCGAATGAGAGTTGGGTTTCGGTCGGGAGAGACGATCACTTCGACGGTGACGGCCACAACCCAACTGTGACGCAGATCAACGATGGCCGATAAAAAACTCGAATAATTTATGGAAGTTTCTGAAAACCTATATTTTTAGAATAGATTGAAAAAATGAATCGTCCAAAAGGGGTCCAGATTTTTATTAAATAATGATATTAACAAATTATAAAAGCTCAAATAAAATTCGGGGTAGCCATTATGAGAGATTAGGCCTGAACTAGCTTGGGTTCACAAGCCTAAGGTACCGAGTTCTACTCCCCATAGAACCATTTTTCCATTTTTTTTCTTAACGTAGCAATTGTTGAAAATTAAATTAATAATTCCAAATCATGGATGATAAACAATATTTTTAACACAGACGTGAAATATTACAAAATACCCACAAAATACAAATCAGACTTTTCATACAAATCGAAACCCACAAGATCGAGACAAATTAAATCAGAAACCGTAAGAAAAATAACACAAGAAATCCAACCATTTTTTCACACCAAACCAAGACGAACAACCAAGCCCAACAACACAAACACCATGTAATAACCTAATCCAATCTTTCCATAAGAGTAAGCTCCACTGGCGAGGCTCCCGGTGGGGGTGTTAGAAGCAAGAACCGCCACCATCCAATCGTCTTCGAAACTAAGTCCGATCCCGGTGAAGCTCGAATCGTTGATATATCTTGAGTAATGGGTTTGCGTGAAGTTGGTGAGAACAAGCGTCGGAACCAGATGTGGCACGCAGACCGGCAGCACGACGACATCGCTGGTGGTGTTGTCATCGATGTTGCACTTGGATACGGCCTTGGGATAGTCCGATAATCTGGCTGCTTTGTTGCCTGATGATGAATTGCTGGGGTTGGTGCATGGGTGGTTGTCGTCGTCCATGTCGTCGGCGATTTTCTTGGCGACGCAGTGAGCGTTTTTGTTCTTGGTGAATGCCGGGAGATTCGTCGACGTCCTGAAAGTGTTGAGCCCTTGGAGAAGATTGTCTTCCTCATCTGTTGGAAATATGGCAAAAAAGAGTCAAAAACATCAAATTTCAAACAAATATAACATTCATATGTTATATATATAAACTAGAAAGAGGGAATACTGAATACCATCACTGTAAACAGGGTGAGAAAGCAAGAAAATGGCAAGAACAAGCACAAACAAGAACTGGGAACGTTGTTTGAGAGAGGAGGCGGCCATGGGAAAAGCTTCTTCCTATTATTATGAAATTAAAACAATATTATCCAAAAAGTCTCTGGAAAAATGGTAATAAGTTGCAGAGACAAATAAAAAAGGGAAGTGAGCAGAGCAGCCAACTTCTGTAAGAGATAAGTTTTTTATATAGGAGAAATGGATAAGTCTTCTTTTAGCTTTGCCTTGGATGTCAAGCAGTTCACAGGTGCCACTTTATGGGATTCCTTACTCAAACTTGAATCATCTGCTCCACTGACATGTAAGCTTCCGCGTGGACCACATGCAATAACTATGGATTTTTTTCTGTTCTTTCTAGGGTTAAAGCTTAAAGCCATGAAGATTCCAGTATAATCCAGCTCTTATATTCCAAACTTAAACTTGTTATGAAGGTTTAGAATCTATTTGTTCTTTTTTTTCCTCTTTCGGTAAACTATGATTAATGTTGGAGTCAGTATTAATTAAATGATGAAAATAATGTGAAATGTTAGAATAATCGAGTTGACACCGTTTAGCCTAGTTGATCGATATTTTAACTCTTCTACGGGTTAGGGGTTTAGTTTAGGATTTAGAGTTTAGAAGTTTGGGTTATATGGTATAGAACTTAAGGTTAGTGTTTATAATTTAGGTTTTAGGGTTTGTAGTTTAAGTTTAATTTATAGTAAAAATAGGCAGTCCTGTGTATCAATTCTATACCCTATAACCCAAACCCTTAAACTCTAAACCTTAAATTAAACTCATAACCCCTAAAAGAGTTAAAAAAACTGAGATTAGAGAAGAAAATGAACATATAAGTAGAAAAATGGAAAAACAATCAAGAAACATTACCCTAATAATCTGAACAATTTCAACAAAGTTTAAACTATGCCCTCTCCTCATTATATATATACAATTAAGATATATATCTATCATATAAAACTAATTAAAATTTTCACTATTCATCTCAATCATCTAGTAGTCTAATAAAATGTAAAACTAATAAATTTTACATTGTATAAAAAACCCTATTTCAGGTATATATAATGTGTGTTATCGTTTACTTACACCATGTAAAATTTATTTATTTTACATATTTTTAAACGTTAATAATTTAAACTCGTATCTCCTATAATAAACATAACCAACTTTTTTATTTAGACACTTGTTGAATTTAATAAATAGATAGTTAAAATTAACTCTCTCGCTATTTTCTTTATTCTATATAAGTTAAAAATAACAATTGGGCTTTTCTTATAATTTGTGCCTCTGCTAATATACCTTGAACTAAATCTTGAAATGTAAATTTACATATTTTTAAACGGAAACATGCAAGTTTTGAAGCAAAATGATATATTTTTTAAAAGTTTTACTTGCATTTGAAAGTAATTTATAAAATTATATTCATGTCCGAATATGTATCAAACACAGTTTATAAAATTTTTACTTATGAAAAGAGAAAATCCTAAGAGGCTTAAGGATTCCCGGCCGGACAGGTCCATTGCAGAATTTTGACTTAAATATACACACATATATACATGCACTTTCAGTGGCATAAAACAACATTAAAATATTGTAGCCATGAATGTGCGTTTGTTAAGAACATATAATTCAACATTGATGACATTGTTCGTTACAGATGGCTTAATGAGCTTTCACAATTCAGTGGGAAACATTATTTATCCGAGTTTTTCACAATACCGAACACCAGTATTCGGAAACATGTCCATGCATCCATATTCTCCAACAATCATCGTCTCGAGACGCGACATGCTTTTCAACGACGACAACCTGGTACGAGGGGTTTCCTTTAGTTATAAGCTAGTGGAAACGAATCTAAAACAGGAAGGTAGATGACCGCTAAATCGACTTTTGGGAACAAGATTTTCCATGGAAACAAACAGAAAATAAATCAACACCTTTTCTAATATTAAGATGTTTAATTCTCCTGCAACTAAGTTTTAATTCTTTAAGCAGGGAAATGATACAAAAGAAAGTGAACCTTTTTTAGACGATGTTATTCATTTTTCAGAGTTGGTTGGTATTGGAACTCCAGCGTCTTCCGTCAGCTTTTTATAAGCATTTTGCAATCTTCGAGTAACTGGCCCGACTTTACCGTCGCCAATAACGCGCCCATCGATTTTCACAACCTGTTAAAGAAATATTTGATCAGCTAGATTGGACAGGCGGATCTAAATATGTTGCATATGCAAACAGCAAAATCGAATACTGTCGGAAAATCCTCATTCTCTCTTGATCCATTAAGGTCTAAAATTGAATACTTATAACGAAAGGAACTCACCGGACTGAGTTCTCCCATTGTTCCAGTAGTCCATACCTGCAGGGCATCATTATCATCAAACTCAAAACACATGTAAGACAATCAAGGTATAAACATATGTAAACTCGGAAAAGGTAAATGATATTATAGGTAGCAAATATCTTAGTTTAGTTGGCCTCGGTCTACATTCGAAAGATTTGCAACTGCAGATTTGAAGGATATGACTAAAAGAAAGAACCCGAACATCTTCTATTCGATACGAAGGTATCTGGGCGTAATAGACACTTATCTCGTGAACGAACTTTAAAATACGACATAGGATAGAAGCAAATAATGCCTTTTTATATAGTTCAAAGGAACTCCATCAATATATGCAGTTTATTTTAGAATTTTGGAAGTATTTTGTAAAAGTGCTTTCGACTGAAAAACAACTGGAAACCTCATCTGCTGTATGGAACTCGGATAAACTAATTCTTCGTTCCACTAGGATAAAATTTTCCTTTTCAACAAGCTCCATGACCTGCGTTTCGAATAGCAAGGCGCGCATATCAATGCCGATGATATAATATGTTTTTCTGAACGAAACCAATGATATAATATAAAGTTAAGATGAAATAGTTTTATTATTTTATCATATTATCCGGTAAAAAGAAGATAATTTTAGTTCATTTTACAAACACTTCCTAATAAGGGGGTTTTGGGGCAAGGATGCCTTTTTCAAGTATTTTATCTGGTTAAGTATATGATGTAATATGTCCCCCGAAACAAATTCATATCAAGGTAAATTTAAACATGCAAATTCATATCACTGTATCATTTCTGATCAAAGGAAATATCAAACAACTTTTTGTAGTTATTTGTTTCCTTATGATCAGTAAGTTATGAGATTTACCCGCCAGGATGTAAATTACAGCTAAATCAAATGTTTAGAAAACTTACAGTTGCTCGAGTAATCCCAGGCAGACAATAATCCGCATGAGGTGTCAAAACAAGGCCTTTCTTGACCAAAAACTGCAACATGAAACAGAAGAATGTTTCTCAATTTAGATATTTTCAACTTTTAAAACACATGTTTTGAAAATAAAACCCTTTTAACAACAAAACACATTCGAATATTCTGTAGTATCAATGTTATTGGTTATCTGAGATGAATGGCTAACTAGCCAAGAACAAAGATGAAGATTACTCTTGCATATCGGTACCATACTCCGTTTTAATGTTAGTAAATTTCCCAATCCAACATATGGATCTAAAATCAGAAATTGCAGCAAGATCCTAAATCTTACAATGTTTGTGGCATTTGTTTCAGATACGTAACCATCCTTGTCAAGCATGATTGCATCACTGGCATTCGCATTATTCCCTTCTACCTGCATTGGAGCATGCAAATTTAAGTCCAAGTCATAGTTCAACAAAAATACTTATCCGGCATTAGTCTGACCAGCATTATCTCCGCCATGAAACAGCAAATATACAGCTCGTATCACCCTTAACCCAAACAAACACCCATAAAAAGACCTAAAGAAAAAAGTCCCTCACAGTTTCTGGTAAGAAAATCCGAAACTTAATACAGTTCCTCTGGCAAAATTTGGTTAGTCAGTTGATAATATGGACAGAAGCATTTTAAGATGGTAAAACTTGCTTGAATAGCATGAAAGAATGAAAAATCGTAAATCAGAAGCATTTAAATTGTAAATCAGATATTAGAACATTAACTGCTCTCAGATTTATTGGAAAATCATATTGGACAATACCTTTGCCAGTATATTATTCAGAAGATTATTGTGGTGTATCTTCGAGTCCAAATTCTGAAAAAGGATAAAAAATTATTCAAAGTCAGCTGGTTTATAGGAAGATAAAATTGTGTTAAGGAAACTAATATTAAATTGGAACAAACACCCAGCATATCATCCCACAAGAAGCAACAGCAAGACCTGGCATAATATGCTCTCATAAATTTTTGTAGCAAGTAGCAAATAGTGGCAAGAAAAGACTCCAAGAATCTTACATTTGGTGAATTGCGACGGGTAGTAGCCGTAACAAGATCTATACCACTCTCATTGTCATAAACGGGGGGTTTCCATTCGGCAAGCACTGCATTTTTTTTCCACGGGAACATTAAGCATATCAGCTGAAACTCCACAAATAACAGTAGCACATACTATACTTGCAAAACAACTTTTGCGAATGTTATCCAAATACACTATGACAACACATTCTAAGTTTGGTAAGAATTTGCAGCTAATATACATGTGTCAATACATATAGGAACTTAAAGAGTATCTCTCCGGTATATGAAGGACTTAAACATTGCTTTACCAATCAAAGTGCAGCCATAACGATTAAATGCAGGGCTCATCCCGGAAGTAACCTGAACAAGATGTGAGTATAGCATATTAGTGCAGAAAATCTAAATTAAGAATTCATGGATGCCAATAAAGAACTTTTTGCCACATCCTACTTTTTAGCCCAGATAGGTGGAGAGAAGGTAAAAATGTTACATACCTTTTCCCACGAGTAAGTGTTAATCGAATGTGTGTATTGTCGAACATTCCATTGGCATTGAGAGTTCTGAAGATAGCCTCTTTGATCTGCGATGATGCAACATGATGTTATTACAAAAGAACCAATTAAATTGTTGCATGAACAATGGGCATCCAGCAATGCTCAATCCACAAAGCGGATATTTTCAGAGAGAATTAATTCAAATATATCTGCAGATCCTCACCTCATCGCGAGTTGGAACATTGATGAAAGACAGAGCGCCTTTGCGGAATCAAACATCCTTGCAAAATGAACCCAAAGAAGAGTTCAAGCAACAGTTAGGCATTATCAGCAAGGACCAACAGAAGTTCGCATATGTGTCATTCCTTCATCTTTCCCCATACAATCAATTCTAGAAATGAGTGAGGTCAACAATGTCCGGATTCCCCCCCCCCCTGCTTGAAACAGTCCTTATTAATGCTACTGCAGTTCTTAATACACGGAATTCATTAAGCATTTGGTTTCACTAACCTATCTAAATGCTCTTCGAGCTTAAATATCTTTCCATTGTAAACTCGAAGTCCTTCCCACACGGCATCGCCACCTTGGACAACTGAATCAAATACTGAAACCTGGAAATGCATTGCAAGAATGAGAAACATGATATACCTGTGAATTAACAATCATACAGGAAAGTTTGAAGTCAATGGACAACAGATTGAGAAAGGTTCCAGGACTAAGGACCTTTGCACTCTCGCGAGGTAGAATCTCATCACAACCCCAAGCAAGCAGCTTTGCATTCTCGGGAACTGGAAGATCAGGAACCGGTAAGGGCTTTAAAAGGGATGATGTCTGCCTCACGTTGCGCTTAAGCAAGTTATAGAAAGGTAGACTTTGCTCCAACAAGTCATAAAATAAGAAAGGAAACGGCTGAAAACATATACAAGATCAAACGTAATTGTATCAACAATTCTAATGAATTTAAAGATACAGATTATTAAAAGTAAAAAAAGAACTATCATTATCAAGATGATTGAGAAATTTGTTTACAAGGGCCAACTACATTGTCATGAAAGCAGAAACCGCTATTGTCAGCCTTCAAAACACATTTTTAGTAATTATTTCCAAAAATAATCTACTTTCAGCACATCAAGACTCGAAATAAGTCATTATAGATCCATCACCATTACAGAGAGAAACAAGGCAGAGGACTTATTCTTATCAATATAGACAACATAAATACAATTTAAATATGAGTCCATTGTTAACTTTTCACGCAGTTTTAAAAAGAAAAGGTTTGTGTAAGAAGTATGATGTAAAATAATTGAAACGACAATTTTACCCTTAAAAAGTTAAATTTTGTTTTGTTGGGAAACTAAAGAAGGGTTATAAAAGGAAATATGCCTTTTAAAAGTTGTTGATTTTTTCAATGAGACATTTTAAGTGGGACAATTTTAAAATACAAAAGGGACATATTGAGTGGGACAGAGGGAGTACTCCAATTCTTTACTTAGCTTGAAGTACCCATATCCGACACATATATGGATACGAGTATGGGGATACAACTATCAAAGGATCCTTCCAAATACATGCAAAAGCTTAGAAAAATTTCAACATGCCCGTACCCTACGCTCACACCTGAGTTCCATTAACGCGAAGTTAATAGAGAGTAGAGACACTTCAACTACAAGATGACTACGAATTTAGTTTCAAGACAAGCAACTGGTTTATAATTCATAATGCAAAATGAAAATAATGAAACAGGTCACATACCCTAGGATACTTTCTTCTGGGTGCAAAATATGTCGAGTTATGCACACTTTTATACCACCATGGCGCCCAAATACCATCAAATGGTTTTGGACCAGCTTCCCATCTGATCAACGTTTGACCACAAAGTCATTATGATAATGATATTATCATAGAAGAGAACATGTATAAAATCATATCATTGCACATTAAGTGTGATATATATTGAGCAAAAAAAATTAGGTGTGATATATATGACTGCATTGGACAGTTTATTCTAGTGGAAGTGGCGTGTTTCCAATGAATTTGAAGGACACATACAAGACAAAGAAACATGTAAAAGAATAGAAATACAGCTATTGTCACAGAAAGGAATGTTGCTTCGACGCTTCATGTTTTTTAAAGTACCTGAGTCTTACACATATTTGGGCATGAGTATGAAGATATAACCCACCAAGGGCCTTCCCAATACATGGAAAGACTTAAAAAAAAATTTAAACCCAGGTGCAATTTAATAGATTTGAAGGTTTTAGCATAGAAGGAAATGAAGTTTCACATGCCTGAGCATTGCATCTTGAAAAGGGATATCCAAATCTTGACAAAGACCACGTAAGGTATCCTGTACATAGATAAGATTAAAACAGGTATCAGATTTCAAGGTTTGGCAAAATAAAAGCCCAATACATTGTAAGATTTCATATGCAGTATGATAACAGGCTTTCTATATAATAAGATCTTCCAGGTTATCCTGTTAGAAAAGATGGACAACATCCGGATTTTCTTGAAGGTCGGCGGCATCGATGACTGGTGGGGCTTTCCCTGTGCACAAAGCTCACTGTATATGGAAACTAATTCTCCCAAACCTAGCTCAAGGAATGATGGAGGCACAACCTTCTCAAAGGATGACTGAAAATAAACACAAAACATAAAAATTATCAGTGAATGACATCAGTGATAACAAATGATGGAACATCGAGCAGAAAGCATCAGATTATTAAATCTTTCCAGTGTCAATGCTGTCAAGTTTATAAAATTTTCAGTGCCTATATAGATGTTAACACATCAAATCTTAAAGAATTCACTTCTAAACAAGGAAAAATCTACTATATACCTACAAATTTCCTTTATGTTTACTGATATGATTCTCTCTGAGGGAAGTGAAATGGAAAATGAGTTCCAAACAGCTTACAGTATATTGAGGGGATTTTGTATCAGTATAAAGTGCTTTCCTCTCTGCAGCAAGTCATTTGGCAAACCGGGCACCCGTTGCTTTGCAATGTGCTGTATGCAAGGAGAGGAGAATTGGTACATAAAATAATATTTCAACACTAAAATTTTCAAACTATGATAATCTAGGGTTCAATCTTAGAATCTGCTGATGCATTCCACACAACGTGTTCCACTACATAGGAAAAGCCGAAATTGAACCAGAAAACACATTATCAAACCTTTTTGCATTAAAATTCAACACTTTTGCATGTGAAATGAAGTTAGAACAAATGAATGTAGCTTAACAAATTAACTCCTTTAGAATCAATCTAATCTCAAAAAATGAAAAAGTATACCCTTCTTAAGGAAAGTCATACATTCAACATAAAAATTTAAAAAACAAGTTTAGCAATAATTTCTAGATTAGAACCAAACACATGCTTGCTAGACGGAAGAAAATGTAGATTACCTTACAGTACCGATACTTCTTTTTTCCAGGACCGTAAATGATGTCATTCAAAACTTTATTACCATCACATTCCTATGCAGAAAAATATACAAAATATGAGGGAGATGCCATTAACAACTGAAACAAAGCACACAAGCATAGAGGGAAACCAGAAACTGAAAAGAAAAGACATTGTTTAAATTGAAAGGAACAGACAGATGGAACAGAATGCAAGATAATATGTTTAGAAATAACAAAGTTAAAAGTAATAAAGCATTCTTCACAATTACTCAGTAATTGAAGCAAACCAAACAATTCAATTCCAACATATTCAACTACTATTCAGAATTCCAGTTTCTATGTTTTTGTTTCAGATCTCAACAGACATTCAGTCATTTGGAAGACGGATGTGTCCTTGCATGCCTGGTACATGTTCTGTTGTGTCAGAGACTTGTCGACATGGATACACTCCCATACCAGAAAAGTCGATGCTTCATAGACATCAATCAATTAATGTTGGCTGCAACATAAATCTGGTTTGCTTCCTTCCTTCCATAATTGGCCATTTGTCCCATAATCAATAAAATTACTCAGAGAATTAACATTAAAATATATTTGATCTGTAGAACATAATCAAAGCCAACATGTACAATGAATTTTAAACACATAATTTGGGGGATTGATTTTGCATCACTTAAAAAAAACCAATGACAGTTTTTTGATAAAGTGAATAAATACTTCAGAATCTATCCTATTTTTTTCCATCTTAAACTGCAAGGAAAGAAGCAAAAATGGTGAAACATCGGTTAAGCTTATGTGACACACCATCTTAGAAAGGAGTTCTTCACGGTAAGGCCTTTCAGCACAGGTAACACGAAGAAAAGTTCCGTAGAGAGGCTCATCCAGAACTTCTATGTCATCCCTCTGAGTATAGCAGAAACGGTAAGTGTATATAATATAAACTGAAGAGAGAGGCAAATTGAGAAACTTGTAAAGAAAAATACGGCTTCTTCAGCCATTAGTACTTCATAGACTTCACCAAATCCGAACTTCAGATTAATATTTTATAGTTACTTAAAAGATAAAAACCTTTCAATGCTCAACTAATTTCTGAAATACTAAAACTCAGGCCTTAAGATAGGACACCATCTCATTCAACTAAATGCAAGTTTTCAGAGCCAATATTTTAGCAAATCCAATTCTAGGTCGTTGAAAACAGAAGAATGAAAAATTAAGAATCAGTAGGATTGTGATTCAGTTGAACACTTATTAAGTCCGAGTCTTCATTTGTTTCTTTTTCAAGTACTCATGTCCGACTATGACCCGTATCCGGACATGAGCACGGAAATATGATCCTCCGAGGACCCTTCAAAATACATGGATAAGCTTGAAAAGAAATTTAACCTACCTGTATCGGATAAATATTTAACATGGATAAATATTCGTATTCACACTTTCAAAAGCTTGAAGATACCAGCGAATGTGATCCAGAAGTCCAAATCATGATCAATTCAAATAAGCCACTCAAACAGCGAGATTTGTACAATTCAGAAAACTAAGTCTTGTCCGCCCTAAAACAAACCACCATTTCTGTAATTTCACTATTGTTTCATGATTCAGCTTCTCTGCTTCAATTTTCTCAGCAACCAATCAAACCGCCAGGAATCATAAAAGAACAAAACTAATGGGTTCATTACAATGGATTCAGCAATTCCATTTTATCCAAACAAGTAAGACTGTTCTTTATTCTTCCTCAACTTGAACAGTAATCAATCTTCTTAATAAAGTAAACCATGTGTTGAAAAGAATCAAAATTTACTTTTGAGTTCTTCATTCTTCCCAACCCTAAGATCATATTAAAATTCAATGAAAAGTTCCATTTTCAAACCAACCCTAAGATCATATAACAAACAAGAGTGTCAATATACTTTCATCTTCTTCATTTTTTCTCTCTCAAACTTTCTCATCCACCAAACAAGGAACCCAGAAAAAGAAGTTGATATTACCTGAGAAAAGGAATACATGAGACTAGTACTGAGTGATCTTGGAGCAGACCATGAATGGATGATTT
>JAGYYJ010001775.1:0-59201 GCA_019671005.1 Hibiscus mutabilis
CCTATGGAGTAAGATTGGTACTAAGTTACTATTCTCCACCACTTGCCACCCTCAAACGGATGGCCAAACTGAAGTGGTGAACCGAGTACTTTCTATGTTACTTGATCCATCATTAGGAAGAATTTGAAAACATGGGAGGAGAGTTTACCACATGTGGAGTTTGCATACAACCGTTCGATCCATAGAACTACAGGGCGACGCCTTTTGAAGTGGTGTATGGATTCAATCCATTAATACCGATAGACTTGTTACCATTACCCGCTGATCAAATTGTGAATAAAGATGGACTTAATAAAGCTGAATTTGTTAAGAAGCTTCATCAACAAGTCTTGGGAGAACATTGAAAAACGAACCAAGCAATATGAGCAGCAAGCAAATAAGGGTCGTAAGCGAATTTCCTTTGAGCCAGGGGATTGGGTGTGGCTGCACATGAGGAAAGAAAGGTTCGGCTCAACGAAAGTCCAAATTAATGCCTCGGGAGATGGACCATTCCAAATAGTCAAGAAGATCAATGACAATGCCTATCAATTAGATCTTCCAGGTGAGTTTAATGTTAGTGCAACCTTCAATGTTGCTGACCTATCTCCTTATGATGTAGATGACGATTTGGGGACAAATCGCCTTAAAGAGGGAGGGACTGATATGAACGTCAATGGCAAAGACCCAGAGAAGTACCCAGGTGGCCCCATTACTCGAGCAAGGGTCAAGGAGTTCCAAGCAACCATGGAAAATATGTTTACATCAAGCTTGGGACGTGAGAAAGAAGAAATAATAAGGGAGGAACACTTTACTTTGCTTATGCATGAATTTGCATGAGTATTTAAAGTTTGCATAACATTCATTGCATTCAATAAACATGTTGTTCATTAAAGCATGCGTTGCATTTAAACATGTAGTTCATTTAGTTATACACTTCATTTAACTAAGTAGTTCATTGATTAAACTAGTTCATTAATTAAACTAGTTCATTCATCAAACTAGCTCATTTATTAAACTAACTCTTAATTGTTTACATGCATGTTTTCAATTAAAGATTGAATAAAGTTTACGTTTGTGTCTAGGTGCATGAGGGAAGATGAACGGTTTTACCAGATGCAAGAATATCAGCAGAATGTCTTCCAATTCTGGATGCGATACAGACGTGTTTGGATCCAGAAATCAATTGGACGTTATTCCTCCATCTCTTAGCTTTCCAATGCCTTTTGAATCACCTCAATCCGATATCGGGAGCTTGAGATACGAATAATTTACTGAAGACAGTGCAGGCTGAAATTTTTATTACGGGAATTTTATGCATGGATGATTTGAATGAATTTGAGCCAAGGAAGAGTTCTTTCATCTTCTACCAAGAGACAAGCAATTGATGGCCATCTTAATTCAGCAAATTCAAGGCATTCAAGGTTGATGTTATCACCATTCAAGTGGGGGTTTCAAAATTCATTGAGGAGACATGAAATGAAGGCTGGATGAAACTCACCTTTTATGACATTCAAGTCATATTAATCAGCTTGGAAGATGAAGAGTTGCACTTAAACTGGACAGCAAGGATGTCTACATTCATCCTTGTCCACATTCATCCCCTTTCTCTTCATATGATAGCAAAACAAGGCAGCCCAAGAGTCCTTCTTAATTTGGACGAAAATATGACTAAATTCAACCTCAATTTGTCTAAACTAATCAGCTTTGAAGATGAGAAGAAAGGACAAAGCATTCATGTGTATTCAAGTGCATTAAGATGAGCATTCATCTTTCTTGTAACACCTTTTCATATTCTGCCTACTTCTACTATAAATAGGCATCTTTAGGATCATTGTAAGACACACTTTGAATATATAAAACATCTTTGAAAGATTGCTTTCATTCTTGTTCTCTTGTGGAACTTTATCGGCTTCAAGTTAGTCTTGTAGTCTTCATCCATTTCCCTTTTTTGTTATAGCGTTGGTTCCTAGCTCATCTATAGCTAGTGGGTCACGTTCCATATCCTACCACTTCATTTCCACTTTATTATATTGCTGGTTCCTAACTCTTTATAGTTAGGGGTCACAATCCATCCTTTGAATTTCTTCATCTTAACGCCAACACCCCATCATCTTCACCTACATTTTCATCTTTTATTTTTTTTTCTTCCATAATCACAACTATCACTCTTCCTACACCCCTTCTACATATCTTTCATCCCATTATTTCTATTTCTTATTTATCTATTTCTACTTACATTGTTGTTTGAGTAATTTCAGAATACATTCAAAGCACTGCAGAGTTCTTACTAGAATCACGATCGGGCATTCACATATATGATTCAAAACTCATAGTCGAGATCATATCACTATCCTTTCTTCCCCTTGGGTTGATTTATCTATGGAATTTATTCTTGGATTACCTCGTACCAAAAAGGGTCGAGATAGTATTTTTGTTATGGTCGACATATTTTCAAAGATGGCTCACTTTATACCATGCCATAAAACGGATTTCGACCGTCCAAGTATACATGAGCAAAGGATTACAAGCTGCCATGAAGAAAGAAGAATTTCTTGAAGGAAGTCCACACTTAACATCCTTCAAGAATAATTGGGTCACAAAAACTCAACTTGCTGCACCTTTGGAGATGGATATCCATGAGCCTTTAGATGTCCATTAATTAGCCCTTTTTATTGTAATTAGACCCAATACTTGTTACTATAAAAGATTGGGTCAGATTTTTATTTTTAGGCCAAATTAGGATTTACAAGTTTTTTTAGGCCTAGTTAGCTTTTAAAACAGCCCACACATGCCTCCTTGCCCAAGAACCAATTTCTTATCATCTAAACCAGCCCAAATACCCTTAAATTCGTCCAAATAAAGGCCCTGTCAACTTTTACTTGCTGCCCAATCAAAACAGCTCTTATCAGCCCATTACTTGATGCCCAAGGAAACCAGCCTTCATCAAGTTTACTTGCTGCCCAAGCAACAAGCCCTTATCAGCTTATCATCCTATCCCTTGCCACACAAGCACAAGGAATTTAAAGGCTATTATTTTATTATTATTTTTAATTAGATTAGGTTTTCCTTGTTTTAGTAGAAGTTAAATTACTTTGTCTATCCTTCACATATAAAAGGATGAAGCCTCCATCATTGTAAGACAGATTTTCTTTGATTTATGAAATATTTAGTGAGTTTGTTTTTGCAAGTGCTGATTACTTGTGCCTTCGAAGTCTTTTTCAACATAAGTTCGACGAGTTATTGTGAGGGAGATCATCTTCACACTCTTGCTTGCCTAGATAATCGCGTCTAGGAGGGTGGGTTCGAGCCGCTTGAGTTTGCTTGCTTAGATAATTGCATCTAAGAGGCTGCCGAGGACAAAACAACAACAATAAATCGCAAGCCATCTTCACCTTCAACCTTCACACCATCTTCCATAATTCCATAAACAAAGCTGGAATTTTCAGATTTGTTTTACCTTTCTCTTTCGCAATCTTTTTTAATCTTTTTATTTATATTCTTATCATCTAATCCTTCATCTTGTCTTTCTTTCTTTCTTTAATTTTCCAGCCCTAAATCTGAAATTTTCAAGAAACCCCCAACTAGTTTCTCTTGAATTTTCAGATCTGCCCATACTTTTCTTGATTGAGTCTAGAGCTCCTAGTTCTTGCAACAACTTGATTGAAGGCTTCCAAATCCAAGATTGCGCTACTCTATCATTTGGTATCAGATTTGGGACGATTCTTGGCAAGAATTTTGGCGTTTTTGGGAAAAAAACTCGAAATTAGGGAAAATTCGTCAAAATAAGACGAGTGAATTTTGAGCTGAAAATTTCCAGATCAGATCTACACCATTGGTGGAGTCACCACACGAAATTTCATAATTTTTGGACGTCGGGAACACCTCGAACGAAGTGGATAATTAACCCTATTTTCATTATTTTTTCTTCAATTTTCGTTATTTTCAGTTTATTTACCTTGCAAAAAGAGAAAAAAAAAGAGAAAAAATTTAAAAAAAAAAAAAGAAAAGTGAAGAAAAGTGAGAAAGCCCATACCTAGCCACCAACCACCATCAAGAATCATCAAGATCACCATCATCAACCACCACAAGCATCACATTGAAGTGGATTCAACATTGGATTTCTTCCTTCAAGTTGTTTCTGGGTTTTGGGGTTATCATCTTTCTCAACTAATTTTTTTCTACTCTTAGTTTCTTAAGTTCCTTTGTTTTGCTTTTTCTTTCTTCTATTACGCAATTTAAAACCTTATCTTTTCTGGTGTGAGTAGGACTAAAAGTTGCATTCCAATCATTCTTTCTTGCAACTATATTCAATTGGTGTCAAGCCTTTCATTGGACTCCTAGTACAATTAGGACTCATTGTTAGGATTAAACTCTGATTGTAACTTGTTGACTTGTGGCAGGAAGGTCTTTAAAGAGCACGAGATCAGTTTACTTGCCTCGCTAAATATTTATTCCTTGGAGTGTTTAGTGAGATTTCTAGTTTTCTTTTGCTTTTCACCTTTTTAAATCTGAGTGTTTCAGGATGTCAGAAACGAGTAATGACGAAGAACCACATGAAGTGCCTCTTCAAGAAGTTTCGGATACTCTCAATAAGCTTGAACGGACTATAACCTCATTGGCAACCAAGCTTGAGCACACCGATACAGTCATAACCGCAATCTCTCAAACCATTGGGAGATTAGAAACCACTGCTATTGCAAGCGATACAGAAGAGCCTAGGCGTCCAAATCTTGTTCCCATTCAGAATAGACACCAAAACCCCCTACATAGGCACAATCCTCGTACAGAGCTGCGACGAGCAACAAACACATTAGCCAAACCAAAGATCACTATACCAACTTTTCAAGGAAGTTATGAACCTAATGCTTATTGTGACTGGCAAAATCGAGTTGATCTTCTATTCGAGCATTATCAATGTCCCATAGAGGACCAAGTTCCACTGTTGACTCTCGAATTCACTGAATATGCATCCATTTGGTGGTCCCAATTGGTCCGCAATCGGCGTCTCAATGGAGAAGCCAAGATAACCTCATGGGGAGAACTTAAAAAAGTCATGCGAGAACTATTCGTTCCCCCATTATATCAACGGGAGATCAAACAAAAGTTACAAAGGGTCCGACAAGGCTACGGAACTGTTGATGAGTATCTCAAAGAGATGGAATCATTGATGCAAAGAGCCGACATACAAGAGGATACAATAACTAGGTCTGTTATCGGACTCAATGACAACATTCTTGAGGTACTTGAACTCAAAACCTACTACACCCTTCAAGAGGCATTCCAATTCGCCATGACAATCGAAAAGCGCATCAAAGATTGACAACGATATCGACAGAAGAATTATCGCTATGACAGAGGTACCACTCAACCTTTATCTCATTCTAATTCTTCTAAACCTTTGCTCGACTCAAGTAGACCAAAGCAGAAAATTGAAACATCCAAGTCACTTGATAAAACCAAGACAAAAATCCTCATGTTGACAGAAAACACACAAACACTCAAACAATAGGATAGTGATAATGAACACATTAGACAAAATGACATTGCTTCTAATCCCTCATGTGAAGTAGTAGGTCCACTTGCTATACTCTCATCACCTCCCCACAAAGAAAGTAAGTGTAATTCTAACCCTTCATTTGATTCTTGTCCTATCATTCTTTTAGAAACACTTTCTCCTCTACAGATATTGTACATTGAAGATAATTTTTGTGAGAGGGATATGGGATGTGAGATACAAAAGATTGAGAGTAAAGAGGCCGAGAGTGAAAAAAGTCAAATTAACAGCCCAAATTTGATGAGTGAAAATACATATGAGGTAAAAGTCACACAAAGCCCAAAAGAAAAAGACAAGAAAAAGAACGCAATGAGTGATTTTGTTTTGACTAATCCTTACAAATGTTCGAGTAGTACTGTCTTATTTTTTCAGGTTTTTTCAGGATTTTGTTGAACCATTGAGAGGAGCTCAATTAGATCACTCCACATACAACAAAGAAGCCTTTTCAATTGAAGTTGATGATTGTTCTCTCATTGCCGATTTAGATTCGAGGACGAATCCTTTTAAGGAGTGGGGGAATGATACATGCATGAGCGGGGTCAAATTACTAATATTGGACAAGAAACTGAATTTGTTCGATGCAAACAATAAAAGCCAAAACAATGCACGCATAGGAGGTCAAAAACGATGCATCTTGGACAAGAAATTGAATCTGTTTGTAAAGTCTGGAAAGTCAGCCAACTTGCGACGAGGTTTTGGATGGGATCTGGGCGTTTCTGAGTCAAGTTTTCTTCTAAACAATTGTCCTTCATTCAGTTACCTTTCCAACGCATCTTGAAACGCGTCAATCGGACATCAGAAACTCAAGATACGTCCAATTTACTGAAGACTGCGCATGCAGAAAACTGGATACGGGATTTTGAAAAATTCAGCCCAAAAGCTAACATATAAGGCTTTGGACAATTAAACTTAGCCCAATATATTTATTATCATTTAAATTGATGTTTTTAGGGTTTTATATACTTTTTAGGAACCAGCCACCCAGCCCTTATCAGCTTATCACTTGCCTTATCACCCTATTCCTTGCCACACAAGCACAAGGAGTTTAAAGGCTGTTATATTTTTATTATTTTTAATTGGATTAGGTTTTACTTGTTTTAGTAAAAATTAAATTGCTTTGTCTATCCTTCACCTATAAAAGGATGAAGCCTCCATCATTGTAAGGGAGATTTTCTTTGATTTATGAAATATTTAGTGAGTTTATTTTTGCAAGTGCTGATTACTTGTGCCTTCGAAGTCTTCTTCAACATAAGTTCGATGAGTTCTTGTGAGGGAGTTCATCTTCACACTCTTGCTTGCCTAGATAATCGCGTCTAGGAAGGTGGGTTAGAGCCGCTTGAGGTTGCTTGCTTAGATAATTGAGTCTAAGAGGGTGCCGAGGACAAAACAACATCAACAATTCACAAGCCATCTTCATCTTCAACCTTCACACCATCTTCCATAATTCCATAAACAAAGCTGGAATTTTCAGATTTGTTTTACCTATCTTCTTCTTAATCTTTTCTCATCTTTTTATTTATATTCTTATTTCTTATCATCTAATCCTTCATCTCGTCTTTCTATCTTTAATTTTCCAGCTTTGAATCTGAAAAATTCAAGAAAATCCCTTCTCTTTTCTCTTGAATTTTCAGATCTGCCCAAACTTCCTTGATTGAGTCTAGAGCTCATAGTTCTTGCAACAACTTGATTGAAGGCTTCCAAATCCAAGATTGCGCTACTCTATCACGAATCCTTGGACGGTCGAATTCAGCTTGTCCTTGATTAGCTTAGACTTGGCTCTGATAGAAGTAGTACGACTTCATGGAATTCCACGAACCGTTGTCGGTAAGAACACAAAAACTTGGAAGAATATCTACCTTTTGTAGAGTTTGCCTACAACTGTTCTATTCATTCATCCACCGATTATTCTCCATTTGAAGTAGTTTATGGTTTTAACCCTTAACTACATTAGACCTTGTTCCTTTACCTATTGATAATATTAGTAGCTTAGATGGCGAAAAGAAAGCGGAGTTAGTTAAATCCATTCACGCTAAGACAAAGCAAAGAATGGAGAAAACATATGAAAAAGTTGTTGCCAAAGTCAACAAAGGCCGACGCCAAGTTGTCTTTGAACCAGGAGATTGGGTTTGGTTGCACATGCGTAAAGAAAGATTTTCGAACCATAGGAAATCCAAATTGGATCCACGAGATGGACCATTCCAAGTCCTTGAAAGGATCAACAACAATGCATACCGAATTGATCTACCAGGTGAGTATAATGTGAGTACAACTTCTAATGTTTCTGATCTTTCTCCCTTTGATGTTTCAGATTCGTGGACGAATCCTTTTGAGGAGGGAGGGGATGATACATGTACCACAAGGCAATTCCAAGGACGAGATGGACTTACTTTTCCACTTGGCCCAATAACCCGAGCCAAGTCTAAGCTAATCAAGGACAAGCTGAATTCGACCGTCCAAGGATTCGTGATAGAGTAGCGCAATCTTGGATTTGGAAGCCTTCAATCAAGTTGTTGCAAGAACTAGGAGCTCTAGACTCAATCAAGGAAGTTTGGGCAGATCTGAAAATTCAAGAGAAAATAGAAGGGATTTTCTTGAAATTTTCAGATTCAAGGCTGGAAATTTAAAGAAAAAAAGACAAGATGAAGGATTATATGATAGGAAATAAGAATATAAAAAAAAGATTAAAAGAGATTGAGAAAGAGATAAGTAAAACAAATCTGAAAATTCCAGCTTTGTTTATGAAATTATGGAAGATGGTGTGAAGGTTGAAGATGGCTTGCGAATTGTTGATGTTGTTTTGTCCTCGGCACCCTCTTAGACTCAATTATCCAAGCAAGCAACATCAAACGGCTCTAACCCACCCTCCTAGACGCGATTATCTAGGCAAGCAAGAGTGTGAAGATGATCTCCCTCACAAGAACTCGTCGAACTTATGTTGAAGAAGACTTCGAAGGCACAAGTAATCAGCACTTGCAAAAACAAACTCACTAAATATTTCATAAATCAAAGAAAATCTCCCTTACAATGATGGAGGCTTCATCCTTTTATAGGTGAAGGATAGACAAAGTAATTTAACTTCTACTAAAACAAGGAAAACCTAATCTAATTAAAAATAATAAAAAAATATCAGCCTTTAAACTCCTTGTGCTTGTGTAGCAAGGAATAGGGTGATAAGGCAAGTGATAAGCTGATAAGGGCTGGGTCGCTAGTTCCTAAAGTATATAAAACCCTAAAACCATCAATTTAAATGATAATAAATATATTGGGCTAAGTTTAATTCGTCCAAAGCCTTATATGTTAGCTTTTGGGCTGAATTTTACAAAATCCCGTATCCAGTTTTCTGCATGCGCAGTCTTCAGTAAATTGGACGTATCTTGAGTTTCTGTTGTCCGATTGACTCGTTTCAAGATGCGTTGGAAAGGTAACTGAATGAAGGACAATTTGTTAGAAGACAACTTGACTCAGAAATGCCCAAATCCCATCCAAAACCTCGTCGCAAGTTGGCTGACTTTCCAGACTTTACAAACAGATTCAATTTCTTGTCCAAGATGCATCGTTTTTGACCTGCTATGCGTGCATTATTTTGGCTTTTATTGTTTGCATCGAACAAATTCAGCTTCTTTTCCAATATTAGTAATTTGACCCCGCTCATGCATGTATCATCCCCCACTCCTCGAAAGGATTTGTCCTCGAATCTAAATCGGCAATGAGAGAACAATCATCAACTTCAATTGGAAAGGCTTCTTTGTTGTATGTGGAGTGATCTAATTGAGCTCCTCTCAATGGTTCAAAAAAATCCTGAAAAAATAAGACAGAACTACTCGAACATTCGTAAGGATTAGTCAAAACAAAATCACTCGTCGCGTTCTTTTTCTTGTCTTTTTCTTTTGGGCTTTGTGTGACTTTTACCTCATATGTATTTTCACTCACCAAATTTGTGCCATTGATTTGACTTTTTTTCACTCTCGGCCTCTTTACTCTCAGTCTTTTGTATCTCACATCCCATATCCCTCTCACAAAATTATCATCAATGTACAATTTCTGTAGAGGAGAAAGTGTTTCTTTTTCAATCAAGTTGTTGCAAGAACTAGGAGCTCTAGACTCAAACAAGGAAGTTTGGGTAGATCTGAAAATTCAAGAGAAAAGAGAAGGGTTTTTCTTGAAATTTTCAGATTCAAGGCTGGAAATTTAAAGAAAAAAAGACTAGATGGAGGATTATATGATAAGAAATAAGAATATAAAAAAGATTAAAAGAGATTGAGAAAGAGATAAGTAAAACAAATCTAAAAATTTCAGCTTTGTTTATGAAATTATGGAAGATGGTGTGAAGGTTGAAGATGAAGATGGCTTGCGAATTGTTGATGTTGTTTTGTCCTCGGCACCCTCTTAGACTCAATTATCTAAGCAAGCAACCTCAAGCGACTCTAACCCACCCTCCTAGACGCGATTATCTAGGCAAGCAAGAGTGTGAAGATGATCTCCCTCACAAGAACTCGTCGAACTTATGTTGAAGAAGACTTCGAAGACACAAGTAATCAGCACTTGCAAAAACAAACTCAATAAATATTTCATAAATCCAAAGAAAATCTCCCTTACAATGATGGAGGCTTCATCCTTTTATAGGTGAAGGATAGACAAAGTAATTTAACTTCTACTAAAACAAGGAAAACCTAATCTAATTAAAAATAATAAAAAAATATCAGCCTTTAAACTCCTTGTGCTTGTGTAGCAAGGAATAGGGTGATAAGGCAAGTGATAAGCTGATAAGGGCTGGGTGGCTGGTTCCTAAAGTATATAAAACCCTAAAACCATCAATTTAAATGATAATAAATATATTGGGCTAAGTTTAATTCGTTCAAAGCCTTATATGTTAGCTTTTGGGCTGAATTTTACAAAATCCCGTAATAATCCCGTATCCAGTTTTCTGCATGCGCAGTCTTCAGTAAATTGGACGTATCTTGAGTTTCTGTTGTCCGATTGACGCGTTTCAAGATGCGTTGGAAAGGTAACTAAATTAAGGACAATTTGTTAGAAGATAACTTGACTCAGAAACGCCCAAATCCCATCCAAAACCTCGTAGCAAGTTGGCTGACTTTCCAGACTTTACAAACAGATTCAATTTCTTGTCCAAGTTGCATTGTTTTTGACCTCCTATGCGTGCATTATTTTGGCTTTTATTGTTTGCATCGAACAAATTCAGCTTCTTGTCCAATATTAGTAATTTGACCCCGCTCATGCATGTATCATTCCCCCACTCCTCGAAAGGATTTATCCTCGAATATAAATCGGCAATGAGAGAACAATCATCAACTTCAATTGGAAAGGCTTCTTTGTTGTATGTGGAGTGATCTAATTGAGCTCCTCTCAATGGTTCAAAAAAATCCTGAAAAAATAAGACAGAACTACTCGAACATTCGTAAGGATTAGTCAAAACAAAATTACTCGTCGCGTTCTTTTTCTTGTCTTTTTCTTTTGGGCTTTGTGTGACTTTTACCTCATATGTATTTTCACTCACCAAATTTGGGCCATTGATTTGACTTTTTTCACTCTCGGCCTCTTTACTCTCAGTCTTTTGTATCTAACATCCCATATCCTTCTCACAAAAATGATCATCAATGTACAATTTCTGTAGAGGAGAAAGTGTTTCTTTTTCAATCAAGTTGTTGCAAGAACTAGGAGCTCTAGACTCAAACAAGGAAGTTTGGGTAGATCTGAAAATTCAAGAGAAAAGAGAAGGGATTTTCTTGAAATTTTCAGATTCAAGGCTGGAAATTTAAAGAAAAAAAGACAAGATGGAGGATTATATGATAAGAAATAAGAATATAAAAAAAGATTAAAAGAGATTGAGAAAGAGATAAGTAAAACAAATCTAAAAATTTCAGCTTTGTTTATAAATTATGGAAGATGGTGTGAAGGTTGAAGATGAAGATGGCTTGCGAATTGTTGATGTTATTTTGTCCTCGACACCCTCTTAGACTCAATTATCTAAGCAAGCAACCTCAAGCGACTCTAACCCACCCTCCTAGACGTTATTATCTAGGCAAGCAAGAGTGTGAAGATGATCTCCCTCACAAGAACTTGTCGAACTTATGTTGAAGAAGACTTCGAAGGCACAAGTACTCAGCACTTGCGAAAACAAACTCACTAAATATTTCATAAATCAAAAGAAAATCTCCCTTACAATGATGGAGGCTTCATCCTTTTATAGGTGAAGGATAGACAAAGTAATTTAACTTCTACTAAAACAAGGAAAACCTAATCTAATTAAAAATAATAATAAAATAACAGCCTTTAAACTCCTTGTGCTTGTGTGGCAAGGAATAGGATGATAAGGCAAGTGATAAGCTGATAAGGGCTGGGTGGCTGGTTCCTAAAGTATATAAAACCCTAAAAACATCAATTTAAATGATAATAAATATATTGGGCTAAGTTTAATTCGTCCAAAGCCTTATTGTTAGCTTTTAGGCTGAATTTTACAAAATCCCGTAATAATCTCGTATCCAGTTTTCTGCATGCGCGCAGTCTTCAGTAAATTGGACGTATCTTGAGTTCATGATGTCCGATTGATGCGTTTCAAGATGCGTTGGAAAGTTAACTGGATGATGGATATTTTGTTAGAAGACAACTTGACTCAGAAATTCCCGAGTCCAATCCAAAAACTCGTCGTAAGTTTGCTGACTTTCCAGACTTTACAAACAGATTCAATTTCTTGTCCAAGATGCATCATTTTTGACCTCCTATGTGTGCATTGTTTTGGCTTTTATTGTTTGCATCGAACAAATTAAACTTCTTGTCCAATATTAGTAATTTGACCCCGCTCATGCATGTATCAATTCGTGAGCAAAGGATTACAAGCTGTCATGAGGAAAGAAGAATTTCTTGAAGGAAGTCCACACTTAACATCCTTCAAGAATAATTGGGTCACAAAAACTCAACTTGCTGCACCTTTGGAGATGTCTATCCATGAGCCTTTAGATGTCCATTAATTAGCCCTTTTATTGTAATTAGACCCAATACTTGTTACTATAAAAGATTGGGTCAGATTTTTATTTTTAGCCCAAATTAGGTTTTACAAGTGTTTTAGGCCTAGTTAGCTTTTAAAACAGCTCACACATGTCTCCTTGCCCAAGAACCAATTTCTTATCATCTAAACCAGCCCAAATACCCTTAAATTCGTCCAAATAAAGGCCCTATCAGCTTATACTTACTGCCCAATCAAAACAGCTCTTATCAGCCCATTACTTGATGCCCAAACTTTCCGAATGTAACCTTTCTCTATAAGTTCTCCAGTCTGCCTTTGAAGTTCCTTTGTCTCTTTTGGGTTGCTCCTATAAGCTGGTCGGTTAGGAATTGTTACTCTAGGCATGAAGTCAATTTGATGCTCAATCCCTCTAATTGGTGATAAGCCACTAGGTATTTCTTCTGGGAATACATCTTCAAAATCCTGCAAAAGAATAGAAATAGAAGAAAGCAAGCCTTCGGATGGATTAGTGCTCAAATAACTCTCCTTGTACATGAGTATAAGTAAAGTTTGTTGTGCGGATAGGTGTTTTCTGAGGTCCCTTCCACTAGCATAAATGTTCATCCCTTTGATGTTTCTTTTGTTGGATTCTTCCTTTTTTGACATCCATGCTTCTATTTAATGCAGCTTGGTCAGCTTTCACTTGGCTTGGTGTAAAAGGTACCAAGGTAATCTTCTTGCCTTCATATGGGAAAGAGTATCGATTGGTGAATCCATCATGGGTTTCCCTTTTGTTGAATTACCATGGACGGTCTAACAATAGGTGACTCGCATTCATGGGAACCACATCGCATAACACTTTATCTTTGTATCTTTTGATAGTGAAGGGAACTCGAGCTTGCTTTGTGACATTTAATTCTCCCTCATCATTTAGCCATTGAAGCTTGTACGGATTCGAGTGTGAAAGATGTTCTCACGTTGATCATCTTCCATTGATTGAATGTTTAAGGTCCTTTTGACTACGAGAACCTGTCCTGAAGTGGATGGAAGATCACAAGGAACTGGTGACATTGTTAGAAATAAACAAAAGTAAATTAAACCTCACCAAACACACACAAAAACCTCAAGGTCACTCCAAGGAAAGATTAATGACGCTCAATCACTCAACGCTCATGTTTCACTCTTGGGAATTAGGCTTTTACTTCCCCTTCTGTGCTCACAACTCTCGTGCCTTTTACCGCTCAATTCTCTCGTCACAAGTTCTTGAAAGAACTTACTCAAAACCTGTCAAAACTTTAAACTATATAGTGTTTGGGTTGCAAATAATGTTAGGCTAGAAAAGAAAGGAATAAAGGAAATGAAAAAGAAATGTTATAAGAAGAAATGAAATAGAAGGAGATAAAACAAACGTACCACAAAAATCACTAACAACTCGATTGAGAAACAATCAATCTTGATTTACTTCTTCAAGCTTGTTGTTTGTTTGCTTTGCTTTGCCTTCACCACCTTTGTGTTTCAATATTCTCTCTCTCTCTCTCTCTTTGTGCTATTTCAAATTTGATGCGATCCTGTTTCACATAATACTCATTTTCACTATATTTTCAACTTGTTTTACAAGGATGAAAGTCAAGGAATGTTTACTTACCTTTTTCACATTAATCTTAGTTATATAATTATGATACTACTAGTTATGCATGTGCATATATTTATCATCTATGTTTGCATTCCATTGATGTTTAACATCATGCTTAGTGTTTTTGGGTACCATGACATCTTTCCATATAATATACCCTACGCTTTGCACATTAAGTAGTTGATAGAGTAGCGCAATCTTGGATTTAGAAGCCTTCAATCATGTTGTTGCAAAGAACTAGGAGCTCTAGACTCAATCAAGAAAGTTTTGGGCAGATCTAAAAATTCAAGATGAAAAGATAAGACTTTTCTTGAAAATTTCAGATTTAATGCTGGAAATTCAAGAAACGAAGATAAGATGATGATTAATAAGAATAAAAACAAAAGATTGAAAAAGACTAAGATAAGGAGATAGGTAAAACAAATCTGAAAATTCCATCTTTGTTTATGGAAGATGGTGTGAAGGTTGAAGATGAAGATGGCTTGCGAATCGTTGTTGTTGTTTTGTCCTCGGCACCCTCTTAGACGCAATTATCTAAGCAAATAACCTCAAGCGGCTCTAACCCACCCTCCTCTAGACGCAATTATCTAGGCAAGCAAGAGTGTAAAGATTATCTCCCTCACAAGAACTCGTCGAAGTTATGTTGAAGAAGACTTCGAAAGCACAAGTAATCAACACTTGCAAAAACAAACTCACTAAATATTTCATAAATCAAAGAAAATGTGTCTTACAATGATGGAGGCTTCATCCTTTTATAGGTGAAGGATAGACAAAGTAATTTAACTTCTACTAAAACAAGGAAAACCTAATCTAATTAAAAATAATAATAATAAAATAACGGCCTTTAAACTCCTTGTGCTTGTGTGGCAAGGAATAGGGTGATAAGGCAAGTGATAAGCTGATAAGGGCTGGGTGGCTGGTTCCTAAAGTATATAAAGCCCTAAAAACATCAATTTAAATGATAATAAATATATTGGGCTAAGTTTAATTCGTCCAAAGCCCTATACGTTAGCTTTTGGGCTGAATTTTACAAAATCCCGTAATAATCCCGTATCCAGTTTTCTGCATGCGCAGTCTTCAGTAAATTGGATGTATCTTGAGTTCCCAATGTCCGATTGACGCGTTTCAAGATGCGTTGGAAAGGTAACTGAATGACGGACAATTTGGTAGGAGACAACTCGACCCAGAAATGCCTGGATCCCATCCGAAAACTCATCGCAAGTTAGCTGACTTTCCAGACTTCACAAACAGATTCAGTTTCTTGTCCAAGATGCATCGTTTTTGACCTCCTATGCGTGCATTGTTTTCGCCATTATTGTTTGCATCGAACAAATTCATCTTCTTGTCCAATATGAGTAATTTAACCCTGCTCATGCATGTATCATTCCCCCACTCCTCAAAAGGATTCGTCCTCGAATCTAAATCGGCAATGAGAGAACAATCATCAACTTCAATTGAAAAGGCTTCTTTGTTGTATGTGGGAATGATCTAATTGAGCTCCTCTCAATGGTTCAACAAAATCCTGAATAGATAAGATAACACTTCTCGAACATTTGTAATGATTAGTCAAAACAAAATCACTCGTCGCGTTTTTTTTTTCTTGTCTTTTTCTTTTGGGCTTTGTGTGACTTTTACCTCATATATATTTTCACTCACTAAATTTGGGCCATTAATTTGACTTTTTTCACTCTCGGCCTCTTTACTCTCAGTCTTTTGTATCTCACATCCCATATCCCTCTCACAAAATTTATCATCAATGTACAATTTTTGTAGAGGAGAAAGTGTTTCTAACGGAATGATAGGACAAGAATCAAATGAAGGGTTAGAATTACACTTACTTTCTTCGTGGGGAGGTGATGAGAGAATAGCAAGTGGACCTACTACTTCACATGAGGGATTAGAAGCATTGTCATCTTGTCTAATGTGTTCACTATCACTATCCTTTTGTTTGGGAGATGGTTCTTCTCCAATATCAACATTTGCACAAATGCTAGAAGTAGAAGTACGAAGAGAATCATGTGTACCTTTTGGTTTTGGGATGTCTTCATGGTCGGTAACATTCGTGTTGTCAATGGATTCAACCTTTTGTGCTTCCAATCTTTTTCGTTTTATCCTCTCACACTGTTTTTTGTTTTCGCTATTTCTTCATCTACTTTTTCCGGCTCTATTGTAGCAAACGAGAGCTTCTGGCCTTGGTAAAAGAGATTAAACAACGTTCGGTTACCTTCATATCCGGTCCGCTATTATAACCTTGAAGATGATACGGCTTAGGGTGTTCTTGGCATGGTAGATCGAGTGCATCAACAATGAAGCTGCTCACTAAGTTTACACGAGTGTCACCATCAATAATTAAAGAACATAGATTACCTTGTATCCTACATCGTGACCGAATTTTTTTTATTGGTATACGATAACGCGTGTTGAAAAGAGAATAAAACATCCTAATTGCTTTAAGAATCCAAAGAAAAGGTTAGACACCAATAGAATTATAGTTGCAAGGAGAAAGAAGAGTATGCAACTTTTAGTCCTACTAACACAAGGAAACAAGAAGGTGTTAGAAGATGTGTAAGAAGCAATAAAAGCTAAAACAAACGAAAACTAATGGTTAAGAATGAAAGAAAATTAGAAAAACCCCGAAAACCCAGGAATTTTGCAGCAACTTGATCTACTTCTCTCGAGGTGTTCCCGATGTCAAAAACTTCTGAAATTTTATGTGGTGACTCCTACAAAGATGTAGATCTGATCTGGAAATTTTCAGCTCAAAATTCGCTCGTTTGAATTTGACGAATTTTCCCTAATTTTCGAGTTTTTCACCCAAAAAGGCCAAAATTCTTGTCAAGAATCGTCCTAAATCTGATACCAAATGATAGAGTAGCACAATCTTGGATTTTGGAAGCCTTCAATCAAGTTGTTGCAAAGAACTAGGAGCTCTAAACTCAATCAAGAAAGCTTTGGGCAGATCTGAAAATTCAAGATGAAAAGAGAAGGCTTTTCTTGAAAATTTCAGATTTAATGCTGGAAATTCAAGAAACGAAGATAATAGGGAAGATAAGATGATGATTAATAAGAATAAAAACAAAAGATTGAAAAAGACTAAGATAAGGAGATAGGTAAAACAAATCTGAAAAATCCAGCTTTGTTTATGGAATTATGGAAGATGGTGTGAAGGTTGAAGATGAAGATGGCTTGCGAATCGTTGTTGTTGTTTTGTCCTCGGCACCCTCTTAGACGCAATTATCTAAGCAAGCAACCTCAAGTGGCTCTAACCCACCCTACTAGACGCGATTATCTAGGCAAGCAAGAGTGTGAAGAATATATCCCTCACAAGAACTCGTCGAACTTACGTTGAAGAAGACTTCGAAGGCACAAGTAATCAGCACTTGCAAAAACGAACTCACTAAATATTTCATAAATCAAAGAAAATCTGTCTTACAATGATGGAGGCTTCATCCTTTTATAGGTGAAGGATAGACAAAGTAATTTAACTTCTACTAAAACAAGGATAACCTAATCTAATTAAAAATAATAATAAAACAACGGCCTTTAAACTCCTTGTGCTTGTGTGGCAAGGAATAGGGTGATAAGGCAAGTGATAAGCTGATAAGGGCTGGGTGGCTAGTTCCTAAAGTATATAAAACCCTAAAAACATCAATTTAAATGATAATAAATATATTTAGCTAAGTATAATTCGTCCAAAGCCTTATATGTTAGCTTTTGGGCTGAATTTTACAAAATCCCGTATCCAGTTTTCTGCATGCGCAGTCTTCAGTAAATTGGACGTATCTTGAGTTCCCAATGTCCGATTGACGCGTTTCAAGATGCGTTGGAAAGGTAACTGAATGACGGACAATTTGTTAGGAGACAACTCGACCCAGAAATTCCTGGATCCCATCCATAAACTCGTCGCAAGTTAGCTGACTTTCCAGACTTCACAAACAAATTCAGTTTCTTGTCTAAGATGCATCGTTTTTTACCTCCTATGCGTGCATTGTTTTGTCCATTATTGTTTGCATCGAACAAATTCAGCTTCTTGTCCAATATGAGTAATTTAACCCTGCTCATGCATGTATCAGTAGTGTTTTCATGCATGCATATTAAATATAACCACATCTTTACTTTAAGCTTAATATTACTCTATAATATAAGTATTAATTATGTGTTTTTCTTCTTATTCGTAGGACTTCTCAACCACATACAAAGGAGAGGATTGATGAAGGGCAGCTCACCTTAAGTTCATTCAGCTCAATTCAAGCTCAAATCAGCTCATGCAATTCAGCTCAAGCTTACACCAGCACATATAGCTCCAAACAAGCTCCAATTAGCTTGAGATAGCTCAAGGACACTTAAGGACAAGCTCACTTAGTTAAGGACAGCTCAGTTCAGCTTAGACACTAAGCAAAGCTTTCTCAGCTAGCTAGCTCAGCTCAAGCTACCTCACTCCTAGCTCGATCAGCTTAACTCAGCTCAAGCTATCACCTTTAGCTCAACACCCAAAGGGCACGACCCCTCCCAAGAGATATGTCTGGCCACCTTGGTGGGAACATGAGTTTGGGCACCAAAAATTTGGAGGGAAACGCATGGAGGAAGACACCATTTGGCCGAATGGTTGCTTAGCTTGTGGAGGGAGACACGAAAGGCATTTGGAGGGAGATTTCTCCCTAGCAGACAAACAACAAGCTCGAAGAAGAACATCAAGATTGATTGTTTTTTGATCGAGTTGTAAGTGAGTTTTGTGGTACGTTTGTTTTATCTCCTTCAATTTCATTTTATTTATATTCTTCTTATATCCTACCTTTTCATTTTTCTTTTCATTTCTTTTCATTTCCTTTATTCCTTCTTTTTCTAGCCTAACCTTAAGTGCAGCCCAAATACCATATAGTTTAAAGTTTTGACAGGTTTTGAGTAAGTTCATTCAAGAACTTGTGATGAGAGAATTGAGCAGAAAAAGGCAAGAGAGTTGTGAGTTCAAAAGGGGAAGTAAAAGCCTAATTCCCAAGAGTGAAACACGAGTGCTGAGTGACATCTAATTTTCCTTGGAGTGACCGAGAGGTTTCTTTCTGTGGTGAGGTTTTCAGTTCTTAATTTCTTTATTGTCTTTACTAACCATGTCACAGCATTATGAATCTTCAAACCGAGAAGGAAGGCAACAACCCCTAAATCTCCAAACACAAGCATTGATTCAAGAGATGCAAAGGTTGTTACGTGCCGAGCTTGAACCTATCCATGAAAGGATGGACCGTATCGAAGGTTCACAAAGCAACCTAGGCAATGGAAGGTAGAACTAAGTACACAAAGATGAAGAAATCGTGTTAGACAATGGGGATGAGGACGTCGAACAAATGTCTCAATGGACAACCCCTAGATACCAAGGAGGGCGTGGCCAATATGATGACAACCTCAATAACACCAGAGTCACTATTTGCACCGTTTCAAGGCAAAACTGATCCGAAAAGCATACTTAGATTGGGAAAGTAAGGTGAAACATGTTTTTGATTGCCATAATTACTCAGAACAAAAAAGGTACATTTGGCAGCCACGAAATTCATAGACTATGCTCTTATTTGGTGGGACAGGAGATGTAACGGGGAAAGACCAATTACAACTTGGCATGAAATGAAGAGCATCATGCGAAGGATATCAGAGTGTCGAGGATTACTATAAGGAGATAGAAGTTGCTATGATCCGTACCAACATAGATGAGGATTGAGAAGCAACTATGGCTAGATTTCTTACCAGATTGAACCGAGAGATTACCGATGTAGAACAGTAGCACTATGTTGAGTTGAAGATATGGTGCACATGGCCAAGAAAGTTGAGCGGCAACAATGTAGAAGAATCATGGCAAGAAGCAACAACACTGCTACCCCTAAATGGAACCAAAGCAATACTCGAAAGGCTACACCTTTACAGAACCAAGAACCAGTTGAGACTCCAAAACCAAAGCCAGCCATGGTGGAAACGAGCCAAGGCAAGCAAGTGGAGAACAAGGGACGCACAAGTGATACTAAATGCTTCAAAAGGTTGGGACGAAGTGATATAGTAGCTCAAATTCGAATAAAGAGAAAAACAAAACAAACCAAAATAAAGAACAAATCTAAAAATTCAGATTTGCTTATGGTGGTGACGTCAATGGAGGAAGCTTGAATATGTGGAGATGGCGTGATGAATTGATAGTTGTTGTTTTGTCCTCGGCACCCTCTTAGACGCAATTATCTAAGCAAGAAACCTCAACCGGCTCTAACCCACCCTCCTAGATGCAATTACCTAGGCAAGCAAGAGTGTGAAGATGATCTCCCTCACAAGAACTCGATGATCTTATGTTGAAGATGGCTTTTAGACAAGTTTATCGAACACTTGCAAACTCAAAGAATACTAAAATCTCCAAAGAGAACTTTTTATTAATCAATGAAATCTAAATTACAATGTGGGTGAAGCCTCCTTTACATAGGCCATTGAGAAGTTTTAATCCTACTAAACTTAGGAATTAAATACAATAAATAAATGCTAAAATCTAATCTCCTAATTAGATAAGTAACTTCTAATAATAAATAAGTGCTAAAAATAAAATCTTAATTAAATAAATCTGATCCTATAATAGATATTGCAGAATCCTATATTGATTTAAATTACAAATAATCAAATAAAATCTTGAAAATTCGTAATTATCCAAAAATCCCGTATTAATCCCGGATAGGAATTTCTGCATGTGCTGTCTTCACTAAAATAGACGTATCTTGAGATCCAGATGTCCGATTGAGGCGTTTCAAGATGCGTTGGAAAGATAATTTGCAGCCGGACAAGTTTTAAGAATACATGTTGACCCATAAATGCCTGGATCCCATCCAAAAATTTGTCGCAAGTTAGCTGACTTTCCAGACTTCACAAACATATTCAGTTTCTTGTCCAAGATGCATCGTTTTTGACCTCCTATGCGTACATTGTTTTGGCCATTATTGTTTGCACCGAACAAATTCAGCTTCTTGTCCAATATTAGTAATTTGACCCCGCTCATGCATATATCATTCCCCCACTCCTCAAAAGGATTCGTACTCGAATCTAAATCGGCAATGAGAGAACAATCATCAACTTCAATTGAAAAGGCTTCTTTGTTGTATGTGGAGTGATCTAATTGAGCTCCTCTCAATGGTTCAACAAAATCCTGAAAAAATAAGACAACACTACTCGAACATATGTAAGGATTAGTCAAAACAAAATCACTCGTCGCGTTCTTTTTCTTGTCTTTTTCTTTTGGGCTTTGTGTGACTTTTACCTCATATGTATTTTCACTCACCAAATTTTGGCCATTAATTTGACTTTTTTCACTTTCAGCCTCTTTACTCTCAGTCTTTTGTATCTCACATCCCATATCCCTCTCACAAAATTTATCATAATGTACAATTTCTGTAGAGGAGAAAGTGTTTCTAACGGAATGATAGGACAAGAATCAAATGAAGGGTTAGAATTACACTTACTTTCTTCGTGGGGAGGTGATGAGAGTATAGCAAGTGGACCTACTACTTCACATGAGGGATTAGAAGCATTGTCATCTTGTCTAATGTGTTCACTATCTTTATCCTTTTGTTTGAGAGATGGTTCTTCTCCAATATCAACATTTGCACAAATGCTAAAAGTAGAAGTACGAAGAGAATCATGTGTACCTTCTGGTTTTGGGATGTCTTCATGGTTGGTTGCCTTTGTGTGGTCAATTGATTCAGCCTTTTGTGCTTCCAATCTTTTTCGTTTTATCCTCTCACATTGTTTTTTTGCTTTTGCTATTTCTTCATCTACTTTTTCTGGCTCTATTGTAGCAAACGAGAGCTTTTGGCCTTGGTGCACAACCGAGTATCCATTTGTATTGATTCGATGGACATCGGCACGATCATTTTTCCATGGTCTTCCTAATAGCAAGTGGGTGACTTCCATAGGGACCATGTCACACCATACATCGTCACAATAGCTTCCAAGAGTAAAAGAGATTCAACAACATTCGGTTACCTTCATATCCGGTCCGCTATTAAACCCTTGATGATGATACGACTTAGGGTGTTCTTGGCATGGTAGATCGAGTGCATCAACAATGAAGCTACTCACTAAGTTTACACGACTGTCACCATCAATAATTAAAGAACATAGATTACCTTGTATCTTACATCGTGACTGAAAAATATTTATTGGTATACGATAACGAGTGTTGAAAAGAGAATAAAACATCCTAATTGCTTTAAGAATCCAAAGAAAAGGTTAGACACCAATAGAATTATAGTTGCAAGGAGAAAGAAGAGTATGCAACTTTTAGTCCTACTAACACAAGGAAACAAGAAGGTGTTAGAAGATGTGTAAGAAGCAATAGAAGCTAAAACAAACGAAAACTAATGGCTAAGAATGAAAAAAAATTAGAAAACCCCCGAAACCCTAGAATTTTGCAGCAACTTGATCTACTTCGTTCGAGGTGTTCCCGATGTCACAAAATTCTGAAATTTTATGTGGTGACTCCTCCAAAGGTGTAGATATGATCTGGAAATTTTCAGCTCAAAATTCGCTCGTTTGAATTTGACAAAATTTTCCCCAATTTTCGAGTTTTTCACCCAAAAACGCCAAAATTCTTGTCAAGAATCGTCCCAAATCTGATACCAAATGATAGATTAGCGCAATCTTGGATTTGGAAGCCTTCAATCAAGTTGTTGCAAGAACTAGGAGCTTTAGACTCAATCGATGATGTTTGGGCAGATCTGAAAATTCAAGAGAAAAGAGAAGGGATTTTCTTGAATTTTTCAGATTTAAGGCTGGAAATTTAAAGAAAGAAAGGTGAGATGAAGGATTAGATGATAAGAAATAAGAATATAAATAAAAATATGAGAAAAGATTAAGAAGAAGATAGGTAAAACAAATCTGAAAATTCCAGCTTTGTTTATGGAATTATGGAAGATGGTGTGAAGGCTGAAGATGAAGATGGCTTGCGAATTGTTGACTTTCTTTTGTCCTCGGCACCCTCTTAGATGCAATTATCTAAGCAAGCAACCTCAAGCGGCTCTAACCCACCCTCCTAGATGCAATTACCTAGGCAAGCAAGAGTGTGAAGATGATCTCCCTCACAAGAACTCGATGATCTTATGTTGAAGATAGCTTCTAGAAAAGTTTACCGAACACTTGCAAACTCAAAGAATACTAAAATCTCCAAAGAGAACTTTTTATTAATCAATGAAATTTGAATTACAATGTGGGTGAAGCCTCCTTTATATAGGCCATGGAAAAGTTTTAATCCTTCTAAACTTAGGAATTAAATACAATAAATAAATGCTAAAATCTAATCTCCTATTAGATAAGTAACTTCTAATAATAAATAAATGCTAAAAATAAAATTGATATGAACGTCAATGGCAAAGACCCAGAGAAGTACCCAGGTGGCCCCATTACTCGAGCAAGGGCCAAGGAGTTCCAAGCAGCCATGGAAAATATGTTTACATCAAGCTTGGGACGTGAGAAAGAAGAAATAATAAGGGAGGAACACTTTACTTTGCTTATGCATGAATTTGCATGAGTATTTAAAGTTTGCATAACATTCATTGCATTCAATAAACATGTTGTTCATTAAAGCATGCGTTGCATTTAAACATGTAGTTCATTTAGTTATACACTTCATTTAACTAAGTAGTTCATTGATTAAACTAGTTCATTCAAGATTATTAGTTCATTGAATAAAGTTAGTTCATTAATTAAACTAGTTCATTCATCAAACTAGCTCATTTATTAAACTAACTCTTAATTGTTTACATGCATGTTTTCAATTAAAGATTGAATAAAGTTTACCTTTGTGTCTAGGTGCATGAGGGAAGATGAACGGTTTTACCAGATGCAAGAATATCAGCAGAATGTCTTCCAATTCTGGATGCGATACAGACGTGTTTGGATCCAGAAATCAATTGACGTTATTCCTCCATCTCTTAGCTTTCCAATGCCTTTTGAATCACCTCAATCCGATATCGGGAGCTTGAGATACGAATGATTTACTGAAGACAGTGCAGGCTGAAATTTTTATTACGGGAATTTTATGCATGGATGATTTGAATGAATTTGAGCCAAGGAAGAGTTCTTTCATTCTCTACCAAGAGACAAGCAATTGATGGCCATCTTAATTCAGCAAATTCAAGGCATTCAAGGTTGATGTTATCACCATTCAAGTGGGGGTTTCAAAATTCATTGAGGAGACATGAAATGAAGGCTGGATGAAACTCACCTTTTATGACATTCAAGTCATATTAATCAGCTTGGAAGATGAAGAGTTGCACTTAAACTGGACAGCAAGGATGTCTACATTCATCCTTGTCCACATTCATCCCCTTTCTCTTCATATGATAGCAAAACAAGGCAGCCCAAGAGTCCTTCTTAATTTGGACGAAAATATGACTAAATTCAACCTCAATTTGTCTAAACTAATCAGCTTTGAAGATGAGAAGAAAGGACAAAGCATTCATGTGTATTCAAGTGCATTAAGATGAGCATTCATCTTTCTTGTAACACCTTTTCATATTCTGCCTACTTCTACTATAAATAGGCATCTTTAGGATCATTGTAAGACACACTTTGAATATATAAAACATCTTTGAAAGATTGCTTTCATTCTTGTTCTCTTGTGGAACTTTATCGGCTTCAAGTTAGTCTTGTAGTCTTCATCCATTTCCCTTTTGTTATAGCGTTGGTTCCTAGCTCATCTATAGCTAGTGGGTCACGTTCCATATCCTACCACTTCATTTCCACTTTATTATATTGCTGGTTCCTAACTCTTTATAGTTAGGGGTCACAATCCATCCTTTGAATTTCTTCATCTTAACGCCAACACCCCATCATCTTCACCTACATTTTCATCTTTTTTTTTTTTTTCTTCCATAATCACAACTATCACTCTTCCTACACCCCTTCTACATATCTTTCATCCCATTATTTCTATTTCTTATTTATCTATTTCTACTTACATTGTTGTTTGAGTAATTTCAGAATACATTCAAAGCATCTGCAGAGTTCTTACTAGAATCACGATCGGGCATTCACATATATGATTCAAAACTCATAGTCGAGATCATATCATTTGGTATCAGAGCCTAGACGATTCAGTAAGCGTATTATTTTTCTCTCTCCGGGTTAGTAAAAAAATCAAAAAAAAAAAAATCAAAAAAAAAATCTTAAAGAGGGAGGGAGCAGTCTATTCTTGTTAAAAAAAATTACAATACATCATTTCTTATTGCTGAATTACAAATTCCTTTACCTATTCTTAGTAATTCTTTCTTTTTGAAGCCATTATCCTTTTATTATTCATCATTCTCCTACCAAGCTAGAATTGTTTCAGCCAAGTCCACGAGACACTTGTAAGCCTTGAGGAAGTTCCCAAAAGGACTTGAAAATAAAGCACGAGTGGTAAAAGGCATGGTGTGCATTAAGGGGAAAAGCCTAACCTGAGAGTGAAACACGAGTGTGAGTGCAATTTTCTTTGGAGTGGAAAGGTGAGATTTTGTGTTAGTAAGGTTTAATTTCTTTTGTTTCTTTATCTAACATGTCACAAAGATCTGGTCATAGTGGTGAAGGAGTTCCCAATTTGCAAAATCAGGCTATGCTTCAAGCAATGGCCAAAATGATCCAAGAGCAATTGGAGCCCCTAATTGAACGAATAGACCAGCTTGAAATTTCACAAGCTAATCAGGGTAATGAGGAGTATCCTGAAGAAGTTGAAGTAGATGATGTGCAAGATCAAGTATCCCAACATAGCATGGTACAACAAGGCCAGAGAGCTCGACCACGAGTAGACGATAATCTCAGCAACATCAAGATTACCATTCCTCCTTTTCAAGGAAGAACGGATCCTGAAACCTATCTTGCATGGGAAAAGAAGGTTGAGCACATTTTTGAGTGCCATAACTATTCAGAGCTTAAAAAGGTAAAACTCGCTGCCATTGAGTTTACGGATTATGCACTAATATGGTGGGATCAATTGACATCAAGTAGGAGACGCAATGGAGAACATCCTATCACTACATGGGATGAAATGAAAGCGGTGATGCGAAGGCGATTCATTCCAACCCACTACCATCGAGTTATTCAACCGTCTTCAAAATCTTTCACAAGGTAACCAAGTGTTGAAGATTACTACAAAGAGATGGAGGTGTCCATGATTCGAGCCAACATCGACGAGGATCGAGAAGCCACAATGGCAAGATTCCTAGCGGGACTAAATCCGGACATTGCGAACGTGGTCGAGTTGCAACATTATGTGGAGATGGAAGACATGGTGCATATGGCCATGAAAGTGGAAAAACAGCTCAAAAGAAAGGGTGCCACATGATCTTATGGGAGTTCAACGTCAAAATGGGGGCAAAGTTCATACAAGAAGACTCCTCCAATACCGTCCCACGAAAAAGGAGGACCACCGAAGGAAGTAACCCCATTGCGAAACCAGCAAGGGTAAGACTACCGCTACTCCAAATCGTTCCCGTGACATACAATGTTTTAAGTGTTTGGGGCGTGGACACATTGCAAGCCAATGTCCGAACCGCAACACCATGCTTCTTCGAGATGATGGAGAAGTTGAATCGGAACAAGAAGAGGATGAGAATGAAGATGTTGCCATCGAAGAAGAAGAATTAGAGTATGGCGTGGAAGGAGAGGTTCTTGTTGTCAAAAGAAGCCTAAACGTACAATCCGTTGGAGGAAATGAACAACGAGAAAATATCTTCCATACTCGTTGCCATGTTGGAGGAAAGGTATGCTTTGTTATTATTGATGGTGGTAGTTGCACTAATGTTGCTAGTACCTTAATGGTAGATACACTTGGCTTAGCAACAACAAAGCATCCACAACCTTATAAGCTACAATGGCTCAACGATGGAGGAGAACTCAAGGTGACCAAACAAGTTCGAATTTTTCTCTATTGGGAAGTACACAAAGACGAGGTATTATGCGATGTCGTTCCAATGCACGCAAGCCATTTATTACTTGGAAGGCCTTGGCAATTTGATAGGCGAGTGATCCATGACGGGTATACCAACCGTATACGTTCACCCATGAAACAAAGAAGATCACTTTAGCCCCACTTTCTCCAAAACAAATACATGAAGACCAAATTTTATTGAGAGGAAAAATTGAAAAAGCCAAAGAGAGAGAGACCAAAATGGAGGTAAAAGCAAAGGAGTGTGATCAAAATGAGGGAAGGAAAATCAGCATTCTTTCTAAAGAGAGAGTTGAAAAAGAGTTTAATGACAGCAAAGGAAGCACTTGTGCTCATGTACAAGGAAAATTTCTTGAATACTAACTACCTTGATCAAAATTTGCCTGCTTTTGTTGTGTCTTTATTGCAGGAGTTTGATGACCTATTTCCGGAGGAAATACCAAGTGGACTGCCACCTATTCGTGGCATAGAACATCAAATAGACTTTGTTCCCGAGCCGTCATTCCAAACCGACCAGCGTCAAGCAACCCCGAAGAAACTAAGGAGTTGCAAAGGCAAGTATCTGAGTTGATGTCAAAAGGCTACGTGAGGGAAAGCCTTAGCCCATGTGCCGTGCGGTTCTACTTGTGCCAAAGAAGGATGGAACTTGGCGCATGTGTGTGGACTGCCGAGCGGTAAACAAAATTACGGTAAAGTATCGTCACCCTATTCCTCGCTTAGATGACATGTTAGATGAGCTTAGTGGTTCTAACCTCTTTTCCAAGATTGATCTTAAAAGTGGTTACCACCAAATACGAATGCGGGAAGGTGATGAGTGGAAAACAGCATTCAAAACTAAGCAAGGCCTTTATGAGTGGTTGGTTATGCCTTTTGGCTTAACTAATGCTCCAAGCACGTTTATGAGGTTAATGAATCATGTTCTTAGGCCATTCTTGGGTAAGTTTTGTGTGGTTTACTTTGATGACATTCTAATCTATAGTAAAACCATGGAAGAACATGTTCAACATTTAAGGTCAGTTTTGCTAGTTTTGAGGAAGGAAAAACTGTTTGCTAACTTACAAAAATGTACATTTTGTACTGACAGGGTTGTTTTCCTAGGTTTCGTTGTGAGTTCTGAAGGCTTGGAGGTGGACAAAGAGAAGGTTAAATCCATTGAAGAGTGGCCACAACCAGCAAGCATTTCTCAAGTTAGGAGCTTCCATGGACTTGCAAGTTTTTATCGAAGATTCGTCCCCAACTTCAGCACCATAGCCGCCCCACTAACAAGTGTTATTAAGAAGAATTCTAAATTCTTTTGGGGGGAAGATCAAGAGAAGTCCTTTAATAGCATTAAAGATTGTTTAATACATGCCCCTTTACTTGCTCTACCTGATTTTAATCTAACTTTTGAAATTGAATGTGATGCATCAGGTGTAGGAATTGGAGCAGTTTTGTCTCAAGGTGGACGTCCTATAGCCTATTTCAGTGAAAAATTAAGTGGAGCTACGCTTAATTACCCTACCTATGACAAGGAGATGTATGCTCTTGTGAGGGCAATGGAAACATGGCAACATTACCTTTGGCCTAAGGAGTTCATCATTCACACTGATCATGAGGCATTGAAACATATCCGGGGCAGCATAAACTCAACAAAAGGCATGCCAAATGGGTGGAGTTTCTTGAAACTTTCCCATATGTTATCAAGTACAAGAAAGGTAAGGAGAATATAGTTGCCGATGCATTGTCACGGAGGTATATTCTTTTAAACACTTTGGAATCTAAGTTATTGGGTTTTGTTTTTATTAAAGACTTATATGTCTCTGACTCTGATTTTGGAGAGATTTACAAAGCTTGTGAGAAAAGGTCAATTGAAAAATACTATAAGCATGATGGTTTCCTATTTAAGGAAGGAAGACTATGCATCCCTCAAGGTTCCATGCGTGAATTGCTAACTAAGGAAGCTCATGGAGGAGGATTAATGGGACATTTTGGGATAGCAAAGACTTTGGCTATACTTCAAGAGCACCTATATTGGCCTAAAATGAAACGAGATGTGGAGAGGTTGTGTGAGCGATGCATCACTTGCAGGAAGGCCAAATCTAAAGTCATGCCACATGGACTTTACACACCACTACCCATACCGGAAGCACCATGGATGGATATTTCAATGGATTTTGTGCTAGGGCTTCCACGTACCAAGAATAACAAAGATTCCATCTTTGTAGTTGTGGATAGATTCTCCAAAATGGCTCATTTCATTCCCTGTAACAAAACTAATGATGCCTCACATATTGCTACTTTGTTTTTCAGGGAAATCTTAAGGTTACATGGCATACCAAGAACTATTGTGTCTGATTGGGATGTGAAGTTCTTAAGTCACTTTTGGAGAGCCCTATGGAGTAAGATTGGTACTAAGTTACTATTCTCCACCACTTGCCACCCTCAAACGGATGGCCAAACTGAAGTGGTGAACCGAGTACTTTCTATGTTACTTGATCCATCATTAGGAAGAATTTGAAAACATGGAGGAGAGTTTACCACATGTGGAGTTTGCATACAACCGTTCGATCCATAGTACTACAGGGCGCACGCCTTTTGAAGTGGTGTATGGATTCAATCCATTAACACCGATAGACTTGTTACCATTACCCGCTGATCAAATTGTGAATAAAGATGGACTTAATAAAGCTGAATTTGTTAAGAAGCTTCATCAACAAGTGTGGGAGAACATTGAAAAACGAACCAAGCAATATGAGCAGCAAGCAAATAAGGGTCGTAAGCGAATTTCCTTTGAGCCAGGGGATTGGGTGTGGCTGCACATGAGGAAAGAAAGGTTCGGCTCAACGAAAGTCCAAATTAATGCCTCGGGAGATGGACCATTCCAAATAGTCAAGAAGATCAATGACAATGCCTATCAATTAGATCTTCCAGGTGAGTTTAATGTTAGTGCAACCTTCAATGTTGCTGACCTATCTCCTTATGATGTAGATGACGATTTGGGGACAAATCGCCTTAAAGAGGGAGGACTGATATGAACGTCAATGGCAAAGACCCAGAGAAGTACCCAGGTGGCCCCATTACTCGAGCAAGGGCCAAGGAGTTCCAAGCAGCCATGGAAAATATGTTTACATCAAGCTTGGGACGTGAGAAAGAAGAAATAATAAGGGAGGAACACTTTACTTTGCTTATGCATGAATTTGCATGAGTATTTAAAGTTTGCATAACATTCATTGCATTCAATAAACATGTTGTTCATTAAAGCATGCGTTGCATTTAAACATGTAGTTCATTTAGTTATACACTTCATTTAACTAAGTAGTTCATTGATTAAACTAGTTCATTCAAGATTATTAGTTCATTGAATAAAGTTAGTTCATTAATTAAACTAGTTCATTCATCAAACTAGCTCATTTATTAAACTAACTCTTAATTGTTTACATGCATGTTTTCAATTAAAGATTGAATAAAGTTTACCTTTGTGTCTAGGTGCATGAGGAAGATGAACGGTTTTACCAGATGCAAGAAATATCAGCAGAATGTCTTCCAATTCTGGATGCGATACAGACGTGTTTGGATCCAGAAATCAATTGGACGTTATTCCTCCATCTCTTAGCTTTCCAATGCCTTTTGAATCACCTCAATCCGATATCGGGAGCTTGAGATACGAATGATTTACTGAAGACAGTGCAGGCTGAAATTTTTATTACGGGAATTTTATGCATGGATGATTTGAATGAATTTGAGCCAAGGAAGAGTTCTTTCATTCTCTACCAAGAGACAAGCAATTGATGGCCATCTTAATTCAGCAAATTCAAGGCATTCAAGGTTGATGTTATCACCATTCAAGTGGGGTTTCAAAATTCATTGAGGAGACATGAAATGAAGGCTGGATGAAACTCACCTTTTTATGACATTCAAGTCATATTAATCAGCTTGGAAGATGAAGAGTTGCACTTAAACTGGACAGCAAGGATGTCTACATTCATCCTTGTCCACATTCATCCCCTTTCTCTTCATATGATAGAAAACAAGGCAGCCCAAGAGTCCTTCTTAATTTGGACGAAAATATGACTAAATTCAACCTCAATTTGTCTAAACTAATCAGCTTTGAAGATGAGAAGAAATGACAAAGCATTCATGTGTATTCAAGTGCATTAAGATGAGCATTCATCTTTCTTGTAACACCTTTTCATATTCTGCCTACTTCTACTATAAATAGGCATCTTTAGGATCATTGTAAGACACACTTTGAATATATAAAACATCTTTGAAAGATTGCTTTCATTCTTGTTCTCTTGTGGAACTTTATCGGCTTCAAGTTAGTCTTGTAGTCTTCATCCATTTCCCTTTTGTTATAGCGTTGGTTCCTAGCTCATCTATAGCTAGTGGGTCACGTTCCATATCCTACCACTTCATTTTCACTTTATTATATTGCTGGTTCCTAACTCTTTATAGTTAGGGGGTCACAATCCATCCTTTGAATTTCTTCATCTTAACGCCAACACCCCATCATCTTCACCTACATTTTCATCTTTTATTTTTTTTTCTTCCATAATCACAACTATCACTCTTCCTACACCCCTTCTACATATCTTTCATCCCATTATTTCTATTTCTTATTTATCTATTTCTACTTACATTGTTGTTTGAGTAATTTCAGAATACATTCAAAGCACTGCAGAGTTCTTACTAGAATCACGATCGGGCATTCACATATATGATTCAAAACTCATAGTCGAGATCATATCAAAAATCCTAGTCAAATAAGTCTAATCCTAATAGATATTACAGAATCCTATATTGATTTAAATTACAAATAATCAAATAAAATCTTGAAAATTCGTAATTATCCAAAAATCCCGTATTAATCCCGTATAGGAATTTCTGCATGCGTTGTCTTCACTAAAATAGACGTATCTTGAGATCTAGATGTTCAATTTAGGCGTTTCTAGATGCGTTGGAAAGATAATTTGCAGCTGGACAAGTTTTAAGAAGACATGTTGACCCATAAATGCCTGGATCCCATCCAAAAATTCGTCGCAAGTTAGCTAACTTTCCAGACTTCACAAACAGATTCAGTTTCTTGTCCAAGATGCATCGTTTTTGACCTCCTATGCGTGCATTTTTTGGCCATTATTGTTTGCACCGAACAAATTCAGCTTCTTGTCCAATATTAGTAATTTGATCCCGCTCATGCATATATCATGAGCAGCTATCCACTTGATGCACTTGACCTACTATGTCAGCGCCATCCAAAGCCATGCTATCTACAATGGCTTCATGAAGGGTCCGAATTAAAGGTAAACAAACGTGCCTTAATCACTTTTACTATAGGCAAATATTGTGATGACGTTTGGTGTGATGTTATCCCTATGCAAGCATCTCACTTACTTTTAGGATGACCTTGGCAGTATGACCGTGATGTGACTCACCATGGTAAGTTAAATAAGTATTCCTTTGTATATCATGGCAAAAAGTATACCTTGGCTCCACTCAATCCAAAAGAGGTGTACAAAGATCATATGTGAATGAAGAAGTTTTGTGAGGAGGTGGGAATAAAAAAAGATGAAAATGAAAAAAGAATAATAAACAAAAGGCAATGATAAAAGAGGCCAGTAGTGATAAAAGCCAAATATGTAAAGGCCCAGGGGTGGTGAGTGATCCTAAATGTGAGAAAAAAAGAGTGTCTCAAAATATTTATGCGAGAAAAAAAGAAGTGAGACAAGCCCCCTTCCTTAAACAGCCTTGCATCCTCATCCACTTTAAGGAACAATTTTTTTCTATCACTAACAATAACAAAAGTTTGCCTAGTGTGTTTGTTTCTCTTTTGCAAGACTTCAATGATGTTTTAGGTGATCCACCTAACGATTTGCCACCCTTAAGAGGAATTGAACATCAAATTGACCTAATTCTGGGTTCTTCTATTCCAAATAGACCAGTATATAGATGTAATCCCGATGAAACCAAGGAGTTAGAAAAGCAAATGGAAGAACTACTCAACAAAGGCTACATTTGTGAGAGTTTAAGCCCTTGTGTCGTTCCAGTACTTTTGGTGCCAAAGAAAGATGGTTCATATAGAATGTGTGTTGATTGTAGACCGATCAACCGAATAACAATCAAGTATAGGCATCCTATTCCACGATTAGATGACATGCTTGATGAACTCTACGGCGCATGCATCTTCACCAAGATTGATTTGAAGAGTGGTTATCATCAAATTCGAATGAAAGAAGGAGATGAATGGAAAACCGCTTTCAAGACTAAGTTCGGTTTATATGAATGGACAGTCATGCCATTTGGTTTGACCAATGCCCCTAGCACATCCATGAGATTGATGAACCATGTCCTTCGGGAGTTTAGAGGTAAGTTGTTGTTTATTTCGATGATATTCTTATCTACTCTTCTTCTTTTGATTTACATCTCTTTCATGTGAGATCGGTCTTCGAAGTTCTCCGAAGAGAACAATTATATGCTAACATGGAAAAGTGCATATTTTGTAGTGAAAGTCTTAGTTTTCTAGGTTTTATAGTAAGTGCACAGGGTATCCATGTCGACAATGAAAAAGTCAAACCAATTCAAGAATGGCCCACGCCATCATCTATAACCGAGGTGAGATCCTTCCATGGCCTAGCAAGCTTCTATTGTCGCTTTGTCAAGGATTTCTCTACCATTGCCGCACCATTAACATATATCATAAAAAAACGGTAGGTTTTCATTGGGGTGAGGCACAAGAACAAGCCTTCCAAACACTAAAGGGTAAACTTTGTACTGTCCCAATTCTTCATCTTCCCGATTTTTCTAACACTTTTGAGTTAGAATGTGATGCCTCCGGTATAGGCATAGGTGCAGTTCTTTTATAGGAAAAACAACAAATCACTTACTTTAGCGAGAAGTTAAAAGGAGCACATTTGAACTGCTTAACTTATGATAAAGAGCTCATTGCATTAGTTCATGCACGTGAAGTTTGGCAACACTACCTTCTTCCAAAGGAGTTCATCATACACACCGACCACGAATCATTGAAGTGGCTAAACGGCCAAGGTAATTTGAGCAAGAGACATGCTCGTTGGGTGGAGTTCATTGAAACATTCCCTTATGTGATCAAGTACAAAAAAGGTAAGGATAATGTAGTAGCATATGCACTATCTAGAAGGTATACCCTAATTACTCAAATGCATGCTACTATATTGGGATTTGAACATATGAAGGAACTGTACCCTAATGATCCAGATTTCAAGGAAATTTATACTCATTGTTTAAAAGGTGATTTTAACAAGTTTTATCTTGTAGATGGGTTTCTTTTCCGAATAAACAGGTTGTGTATACCACAAGGCTCCATTAGAGAACTGCTAGTCAATGAATCACACTCCAGAGGCTTAATGGGGCACTTTGGCATCTCCAAAACCTTAGACATGGTAATGGAGCATTTTTTTGGCCACATATGAGAAAAACCGTGGAAAAGGTATGCGCGTCTTGCATCGTATGTAAACAAGCAAAATCCAAAGTAAGTCCTAACGGTATATATACACCCCTTCCTATCCTTTCTTCCCATTGGGTTGATTTATCTATGGAATTTATTCTTGGATTACCTCGTACCAAAAAGGGTCGAGATAGTATTTTTGTTATGGTCGACATGTTTTCAAAGATGGCTCACTTTATACCATGCCATAAAACGGATGATGCAACACATGTAGCTGATCTCTTCTTTAGAGAAGTAGTACGACTTCATGGAATTCCACGCACCATCATTTTCGATAGAGATGTCAAGTTCATAAGCCATTTTTTGAAGGTTTTGTGGGGAAAGATAGGTACCAAACTTCTTTATTCTACTACTTGTCACCCACACACGGATGGATAAACCGAGGTAAGAAATTGGATCTTAGGTGCATTACTCCGAACCGTTGTTGGTAAGAACACAAAAACTAGGGAAGAATATCTGATACATGTACCACAAGGCAATTCTATGGACAAGATGGACTTACTTTTCCACTTGGCCCAATAACCTGGGCCAAGTCTAAGCTAATCAAGGACAAACTGAATTCGACCGTCCAAGTATACATGAGCAAAGGATTACAAGCTGCCATGAAGAAAGAAGAATTTATTGAAGGAAGTCCACACTTAACATCCTTCAAGAATAATTGGGTCACAAAAACTCAACTTGCTGCTCCTTTGGAGATGTCTATCCATGAGCCTTTAGATGTCCATTAATTAGCCCTTTTATTGTAATTAGACCCAATACTTGTTACTATAAAAGATTGGGTCAGATTTTTATTTTTAGCCCAAATTAGGTTTTACAAGTGTTTTTAGGCCTAGTTAGCTTTTAAAACAGCTCACACATGCCTCCTTGCCCAAGAACCAATTTCTTATCATCTAAACCAGCCCAAATACCCTTAAATTCGTCCAAATAAGGCCCTATCAGCTTATACTTGCTGCCCAATCAAAACAGCTCTTATCAGCCCATTACTTGATGCCCAAACTTTCCGAATGTAACCTTTCTCCATAAGTTATCCAGTCTGCCTTTGAAGTTCCTTTGTCTCTGTTGGGTTGCTCCTATAAGCTGGTCGGTTAGGAATTGTTACTCTAGGCATGAAGTCAATTTGATGCTCAATCCCTCTAATTGGTGATAAGCCACTAGGGATTTCTTCTGGGAATACATCTTCAAAATCCTGCAAAAGAATAGAAATAGAAGAAAGCAAGCCTTCGGATGGATTAGTGCTCAAATAACTCTCCTTGTACTTGAGTATAAGTAAAGTTTGTTGTGCGGATAGGTGTTTTCTAAGGTCCCTTCCACTAGCATAAATGTTCATCCCTTTGATGTTTCTTTTGTTGGATTCTTCCTTTTTTGACATCCATGCTTCTATTTAATGCGACTTGGTCAGCTTTCACTTGGCTTGGTGTAAGAGGTGCCAAGGTAATCTTCTTGCCTTCATATGGGAAAGAGAATCGATTGGTGAATCCATCATGGGTTGCCCTTTTGTTGAATTACCATGGACGGTCTAACAATAGGTGACTAGCATTCATGGGAACCACATCGCATAACACTTCATCTTTGTATCTTTTGATAGTGAAGGGAACTCGAGCTTGCTTTGTGACATTTAATTCTCCCTCATCATTTAGCCATTGAAGCTTGTACAGATTCGAGTGTGAAAGATGTTCTCACGTTGATCATCTTCCATTGATTGAATGTTTGAGGTTCTTTTGACTACGAGAACCTGTCCTGAAGTGGATGGAAGATCACAAGGAACTGGTGACATTGTTAGAAATAAACAAAAGTAAATTAAACCTCATCAAACACACACAAAAACCTCAAGGTCACTCCAAGGAAAGATTAATGACACTCACAATCACTCAACGCTCATGTTTCACTCTTGGGAATTAGGCTTTTACTTCCCCTTCTGTGCTCACAACTCGTGCCTTTTACCGCTCAATTCTCTCGTCACAAGTTCTTGAAAGAACTTACTCAAAACCTGTCAAAACTTTAAACTATATAGTGTTTGGGTTGCAAATAATGTTAGGCTAGAAAAGAAAGGAATAAAGGAAATGAAAAAGAAATGTTATAAGAAGAAATGAAATGAAATAGAAGGAGATAAAACAAACGTACCACAAAAATCACTTACAACTCGATTGAGAAACAATCAATCTTGATTTACTTCTTCAAGCTTGTTGTTTGTTTGCTTTGCTTTGCCTTCACCACCTTTGTGTTTCAATATTCTCTCTCTCTCTCTTTGTGCTATTTCAAATTTGATGCGATCCTGTTTCACATAATACTCATTTTCACTATACTTTCAACTTGTTTTACAAGGATGAAAGTCAAGGAATGTTTACTTACCTTTTTCACATTAATCTTAGTTATATAATTATGATACTACTAGTTATGCATGTGCATATATTTATCATCTATGTTTGCATTCCATTGATGTTTAACATCATGCTTAGTGTTTTTGGGTACCATGACATCTTTCCATACATTATACCCTACGCTTTGCACATTAAGTAGTTGATAGAGTAGCGCAATCTTGGATTTAGAAGCCTTCAATCAAGTTGTTGCAAAGAACTAGGACCTCTAGACTCAATCAAGAAAGTTTAGGGCAGATCTGAAAATTCAAGATGAAAAGAGAAGACTTTTCTTGAAAATTTCAGATTTAATGCTGGAAATTCAAGAAACGAAGATAAGATGATGATTAATAAGAATAAAAACAAAAGATTGAAAAAGACTAAGATAAGGAGATAGGTAAAACAAATATGAAAATTCCATCTTTGTTTATGGAGATGGTGTGAAGGTTGAAGATGAAGATGGCTTGCGAATCGTTGTTGTTGTTTTGTCCTCGGCACCCTCTTAGACGCAATTATCTAAGCAAACAACCTCAAGCGGCTCTAACCCACCCTCTTAGACGCGATTATCTAGGCAAACAAGAGTGTAAAGATTATCTCCCTCACAAGAACTCGTCGAAGTTATGTTGAAGAAGACTTCGAAGGCACAAGTAATCAGCACTTGCAAAAACAAACTCACTAAATATTTCATAAATCAAAGAAAATGTGTTTTACAATGATGGAGGCTTCATCCTTTTATAGGTGAAGGATAGACAAAGTAATTTAACTTCTACTAAAACAAGGAAAACCTAATCTAATTAAAAATAATAATAATAAAATAACAGCCTTTAAACTCCTTGTGCTTGTGTGGTAAGGAATAGGGTGATAAGGCAAGTGATAAGCTGATAAGGGCTGGGTGGCTGGTTCCTAAAGTATATAAAACCCTAAAAACATCAATTTAAATGATAATAAATATATTGGGCTAAGTTTAATTCGTCCAAAGCCCTATATGTTAGCTTTTGGGCTGAATTTTACAAAATCCCGTAATAATCCCATATCCAGTTTTCTGCATGCACAGTCTTCAGTAAATTGGACGTATCTTGAGTTCCGGATGTCCGATTGACTCGTTTCAAGATGCGTTGGAAAGGTAACTGTATGACGGACAATTTGGTAGCAGACAACTCGACCCAGAAATGCCTGGATCCCATCCGAAAACTCGTCGCAAGTTAGCTGACTTTCCAGACTTCACAAACAGATTCAGTTTCTTGTCCAAGATGCATCATTTTTTACCTCCTATGCGTGCATTGTTTTGGCCATTATTGTTTGCATCGAACAAATTCAGCTTCTTGTCCAATATGAGTAATTTAACCCTGCTCATGCATGTATCATTCCCCCACTCCTCAAAAGGATTCGTCCTCGAATCTAAATTGGCAATGAGAGAACAATCATCAACTTCAATTGAAAAGGCTTCTTTGTTGTATGTGGAATGATCTAATTGAGCTCCTCTCAATGGTTCAACAAAATCCTGAATAGATAAGATAACACTACTCGAACATTTGTAATATTAGTCAAAACAAAATCACACGTCGCGTTCTTTTTTTCTTATCTTTTTCTTTTGGGCTTTGTGTGCCTTTTACCTCATATATATTTTCACTCACTAAATTTGGGCCATTAATTTGACTTTTTTCACTCTCGGCCTCTTTACTCTCAGTCTTTTGTATCTCACATCCCATATCTCTCTCACAAAATTTATCATCAATGTACAATTTCTATAGAGGAGAAAGTGTTTCTAACGGAATGATAGGACAAGAATCAAATGAAGGGTTAGAATTACACTTACTTTCTTTGTGGGAGGTGATGAGAGAATAGCAAGTGGACCTACTACTTCACATGAGGGATTAGAAGCATTGTTGATACATGCATGAGCGGGGTCAAATTACTAATATTGGACAAGAAGCTGAATTTGTTCGATGCAAACAATAAAAGCCAAAACAGTGCACTCATAGGAGGTCAAAAACGATGCATCTTGGACAAGAAATTGAATATGTTTGTAAAGTCTGGAAAGTCAGCCAACTTGCTACGAGTTTTTGGATGGGATCCGGGCATTTCTGAGTCAAGTTATCTTCTAACAAATTGTCCGCCATTCAGTTACCTTTCCAACGCATCTTGAAACGCGTGAATCGGACATCAGGAACTCAAGATACGTCCACAATTTACTGAAGACTGTGCATGCAGAAAACTGGATACGGGATTATTACGGGATTTTGTAGAATTCAGCCCAAAAGCTAACATATAAGGCTTTGGACGAATTAAACTTAGCCCAATATATTTATTATCATTTAAATTGATATTTTAGGGTTTTATATACTTTAGGAACCAGCCACCCAGCCCTTATCAGATTTTATCACTTGCCTTATCACCCTATTCCTTGCCACACAAGCACAAGGAGTTTAAAGGCTGTTATTTTTTTTTAATTGGATTAGGTTTTCCTTGTTTTAGTAGAAGTTAAATTACTTTGTCTATCCTTCACCTATAAAAGGATGAAGCCTCCATCATTGTAAAATAGTTTTCTTTGATTTATGAAATATATAGTGAGTTTGTATTTTGCAAGTGCTGATTACTTGTGCCTTCAAGTCTTCTTCAACATAAGTTCGACAAGTTCTTTTGAGGGAGATCATCTTCACACTCTTGCTTGCCTAGATAATCGCATCTAGGAGGGTGGGTTAGAGCCGCTTAAGGTTGCTTGCTTAGATAATTGAGTCTAAGAGGTTGCCGAGGACAAAACAACATCAACAATTCGCAAGCCATCTTCATCTTCAACCTTCACTCATCTTCCATAATTCCATAAACAAAGCTGGAATTTTCAGATTTGTTTTACCTATCTGCTTATCTTAGTCTTTTTCAATCTTTTGTTTTTATTCTTATTAATCATCATCTTATCCTCCCTCTTATCTTCATTTCTTGAATTTCCAGCATTAAATCTGAAATTTTCAAGAAACCCCAACTAGTTTCTCTTAAATTTTCAGATTTTGCCTAACTTCCTTGTTGAGTCTAAAGCCCTAGGTTTGCTTACAAGCCATCAAATTGAAGGTTACCACGTGCCAAAGCATACTCTATCATTTGGTATCAGAGTTGGGACGATCGTTGACGCGAATTTTGGCGGTTTTGGGTGAAAAACTCGAAAATTAGGGAAAATTCGTCAAATTCAAACGAGCGAATTTTGAGCTGAAAATTTCCAGATCAGATCTACACCTTTGGAGGAGTCACCACATAAAATTTTAGAATTTTTTGACAGCGGGAACACCTCGAACGAAGTAGATCAAGTTGCTGCAAAATTCTAGGGTTTTCGGGGTTTTCTAATTTTCTTTCATTCTTAGCCATTAGTTTTCGTTTGTTTTAGCTTTTATTGCTTCTTACACATCTTCTAACACCTTCTTGTTTCCTTGTGTTAGTAGGACTAAAAGTTGCATACTCTTCTTTCTCCTTGCAACTATAATTCTATTGGTGTCTAACCTTTTCTTTGGATTCTTAAAGCAATTAAGATGTTTTATTCTCTTTTCAACACTCGTTATCGTATACCAATAAATATTTTTCGGTCACGATGTAAGAAACAAGGTAATCTATGTTCTTTAATTATTGATGGTGATAGTCGTGTAAACTTAGTGAGTAGCTTCATTGTTGATGCACTCGATCTACCATGCCAAGAACACCCTAAGCCGTATCATCTTCAAGGGTTTAATAGCGGACCGGATATGAAGGTAACCGAACGTTGTTTAATCTCTTTTACTCTTGGAAGCTATTGTGATGATGTATGGTGTGACGTGGTTCCTATGGAAGTCACCCACTTGCTATTAGGAAGACCTTGAAAAAATGATGGGGGCGCTATCCATCGAATCAATACAAATGGATACTCGGTTGTGCACCAAGGCCAGAAGCTCTCATTTGCTACAATAGAGCCGGAAAAAGTAGATGAAGAAATAGCAAAAGCAAAAAAACAGTGTGAGAGGATAAAACGAAAAAGATTGGAAGCGCAAAAGGCTGAATCAATTGACCACACAAAGGCAACCAACCATGAAGACTTCCCAAAACCAGAAGGTACACATGATTCTCTTCGTACTTCTACTTCTAGCATTTGTGCAAATGTTGATATTGAGAAGAACCATCTCCCAAACAAAAGGATAGTGATAGTGAACACATTAGACAAGATGACAATGCTTATAATCCCTCGTGTGAAGTAGTAGGTCCACTTTCTATACTCTCATCACCTCCCCACGAAGAAAGTAAGTGTAATTCTAACCTTTCATTTGATTCTTGTCCTATCATTCCGTTAGAAACACTTTCTCCTCTACAGAAATTGTACATTGATGATAAATTTTATGAGAGGGATATGGGATGTGAGATACAAAAGATTGAGAGTAAAGAGGCCGAGAGTGAAAAAAGTCAAATTAACAGCCCAAATTTGGTGAGTGAAAATACATATGAGGTAAAAAGTCACACAAAGCCCAAAAGAAAAAGACAAGAAAAAGAACGCGATGAGTGATTTTGTTTTGACTAATCCTTACAAATGTTCGAGTAGTGTTGTCTTATTATTTCAGGATTTTGTTGAACCATTGAGAGGAGCTCAATTAGATCACTCCACATACAACAAAGAAGACTTTTCAATTGAAGTTGATGATTGTTCTCTCATTGCCGATTTAGATTCGAGGACTAATCCTTTTGAGGAGTGGGGAATGATACATGCATGAGCGGGGTCAAATTACTAATATTGGACAAGAAGCTGAATTTGTTCGATGCAAACAATAAAAGCCAAAACAGTGCACGATAGGAGGTCAAAAACGATGCATCTTGGACAAGAAATTGAATCTGTTTGTAAAGTCTGGAAAGTCAGCCAACTTGCTACGAGTTTTTGGATGGGATCCGGGAATTTCTGAGTCAAGTTGTCTTCTAATAAATTGCCCGCCATTCAGTTACTTTTCCAACGCATCTTGAAACGCGTCAATCGGACATCAGGAACTCAAGATACGTCCAATTTACTGAAGACTGCGCATGCAGAAAACTGGATACGGGATTATTACGGGATTTTGTAAAATTCAGCCCAAAAGCTAACATATAAGGCTTTGGACGAATTAAACTTAGCCCAATATATTTATTATCATTTAAATTGATGTTTTTAGGGTTTTATATACTTTTAGAACCAGCCACCCAGCCCTTATCAGCTTATCACTTGCCTTATCACCCTATTCCTTGCCACACAAGCACAAGGAGTTTAAAGGCTTCAATCAAGTTGGCTTTTTGGAAGCCTTCAATCAAGTTGTTGCAAAGAACTAGGAGCTCTAAACTCAATCAAGAAAGTTTTTGGGCAGATCTGAAAATTCAAGATGAAAAGAGAAGGCTTTTCTTGAAAATTTCAGATTTAATGCTGGAAATTCAAGAAACGAAGATAATAGGGAAGATAAGATGATGATTAATAAGAATAAAAACAAAAGATTGAAAAAGACTAAGATAAGGAGATAGGTAAAACAAATATGAAAATTCCATCTTTGTTTATGGAGATGGTGTGAAGGTTGAAGATGAAGATGGCTTGCGAATCGTTGTTGTTGTTTTGTCCTCGGCACCCTCTTAGACGCAATTATCTAAGCAAACAACCAGAACTCGTCGAAGTTATGTTGAAGAAGACTTGAAGGCACAAGTAATCAGCACTTGCAAAAACAAACTCACTAAATATTTCATAAATCAAAGAAAATGTGTTTTACAATGATGGAGGCTTCATCCTTTTATAGGTGAAGGATAGACAAAGTATTTTAGCTTCTACTAAAACAAGGAAAACCTAATCTAATTAAAAATAATAATAATAAAATAACAGCCTTTAAACTCCTTGTGCTTGTGTGGTAAGGAATAGGGTGATAAGGCAAGTGATAAGCTGATAAGGGCTGGGTGGCTGGTTCTAAAGTATATAAAACCCTAAAAACATCAATTTAAATGATAATAAATATATTGGGCTAAGTTTAATTCGTCCAAAGCCCTATATGTTAGCTTTTGGGCTGAATTTTACAAAATCCCGTAATAATCCCATATCCAGTTTTCTGCATGCACAGTCTTCAGTAAATTGGACGTATCTTGAGTTCCGGATGTCCGATTGACTCGTTTCAAGATGCGTTGGAAAGGTAACTGTATGACGGACAATTTGGTAGCAGACAACTCGACCCAGAAATGCCTGGATCCCATCGAAAAACTCGTCGCAAGTTAGCTGACTTTCCAGACTTCACAAACAGATTCAGTTTCTTGTCCAAGATGCATCATTTTTTACCTCCTATGCGTGCATTGTTTTGGCCATTATTGTTTGCATCGAACAAATTCAGCTTCTTGTCCAATATGAGTAATTTAACCCTGCTCATGCATGTATCATTCCCCCACTCCTCAAAAGGATTCGTCCTCGAATCTAAATTGGCAATGAGAGAACAATCATCAACTTCAATTGAAAAGGCTTCTTTGTTGTATGTGGAATGATCTAATTGAGCTCCTCTCAATGGTTCAACAAAATCCTGAATAGATAAGATAACACTACTCGAACATTTGTAATATTAGTCAAAACAAAATCACTCGTCGCGTTCTTTTTTCTTATCTTTTTCTTTTGGGCTTTGTGTGCCTTTTACCTCATATATATTTTCACTCACTAAATTTGGGCCATTAATTTGACTTTTTTCACTCTCGGCCTCTTTACTCTCAGTCTTTTGTATCTCACATCCCATATCTCTCTCACAAAATTTATCATCAATGTACAATTTCTATAGAGGAGAAAGTGTTTCTAACGGAATGATAGGACAAGAATCAAATGAAGGGTTAGAATTACACTTACTTTCTTTGTGGGGAGGTGATGAGAGAATAGCAAGTGGACCTACTACTTCACATGAGGGATTAGAAGCATTGTTGATACATGCATGAGCGGGGTCAAATTACTAATATTGGACAAGAAGCTGAATTTGTTCGATGCAAACAATAAAAGCCAAAACAGTGCACTCATAGGAGGTCAAAAACGATGCATCTTGGACAAGAAATTGAATATGTTTGTAAAGTCTGGAAAGTCAGCCAACTTGCTACGAGTTTTTGGATGGGATCCGGGCATTTCTGAGTCAAGTTATCTTCTAACAAATTGTCCGCCATTCAGTTACCTTTCCAACGCATCTTGAAACGCGTGAATCGGACATCAGGAACTCAAGATACGTCCACAATTTACTGAAGACTGTGCATGCAGAAAACTGGATACGGGATTATTACGGGATTTTGTAGAATTCAGCCCAAAAGCTAACATATAAGGCTTTGGACGAATTAAACTTAGCCCAATATATTTATTATCATTTAAATTGATATTTTAGGGTTTTATATACTTTAGGAACCAGCCACCCAGCCCTTATCAGCTTATCACTTGCCTTATCACCCTATTCCTTGCCACACAAGCACAAGGAGTTTAAAGGCTGTTATTTTTTTTTAATTGGATTAGGTTTTCCTTGTTTTAGTAGAAGTTAAATTACTTTGTCTATCCTTCACCTATAAAAGGATGAAGCCTCCATCATTGTAAAATAGTTTTCTTTGATTTATGAAATATATAGTGAGTTTGCTTTTGCAAGTGCTGATTACTTGTGCCTTCGAAGTCTTCTTCAACATAAGTTCGACAAGTTCTTTTGAGGGAGATCATCTTCACACTCTTGCTTGCCTAGATAATCGCATCTAGGAGGGTGGGTTAGAGCCGCTTAAGGTTGCTTGCTTAGATAATTGAGTCTAAGAGGTTGCCGAGGACAAAACAACATCAACAATTCGCAAGCCATCTTCATCTTCAACCTTCACTCATCTTCCATAATTCCATAAACAAAGCTGGAATTTTCAGATTTGTTTTACCTATCTGCTTATCTTAGTCTTTTTCAATCTTTTGTTTTTATTCTTATTAATCATCATCTTATCCTCCCTCTTATCTTCATTTCTTGAATTTCCAGCATTAAATCTGAAATTTTCAAGAAACCCCCAACTAGTTTCTCTTAAATTTTCAGATTTGCGCCTAACTTCCTTGTTCGAGTCTAAAGCCCTAGGTTTGCTTACAAGCCATCAAATTGAAGGTTACCACGTGCCAAAGCATACTCTATCATTTGGTATCAGAGTTGGGACGATCGTTGACGCGAATTTTGGCGGTTTTGGGTGAAAAACTCGAAAATTAGGGAAAATTCGTCAAATTCAAACGAGCGAATTTTGAGCTGAAAATTTCCAGATCAGATCTACACCTTTGGAGGAGTCACCACATAAAATTTTAGAATTTTTTGACAGCGGGAACACCTCGAACGAAGTAGATCAAGTTGCTGCAAAATTCTAGGGTTTTCGGGGTTTTCTAATTTTCTTTCATTCTTAGCCATTAGTTTTCGTTTGTTTTAGCTTTTATTGCTTCTTACACATCTTCTAACACCTTCTTGTTTCCTTGTGTTAGTAGGACTAAAAGTTGCATACTCTTCTTTCTCCTTGCAACTATAATTCTATTGGTGTCTAACCTTTTCTTTGGATTCTTAAAGCAATTAAGATGTTTTATTCTCTTTTCAACACTCGTTATCGTATACCAATAAATATTTTTCGGTCACGATGTAAGAAACAAGGTAATCTATGTTCTTTAATTATTGATGGTGATAGTCGTGTAAACTTAGTGAGTAGCTTCATTGTTGATGCACTCGATCTACCATGCCAAGAACACCCTAAGCCGTATCATCTTCAAGGGTTTAATAGCGGACCGGATATGAAGGTAACCGAACGTTGTTTAATCTCTTTTACTCTTGGAAGCTATTGTGATGATGTATGGTGTGACGTGGTTCCTATGGAAGTCACCCACTTGCTATTAGGAAGACCTTGAAAAAATGATGGGGGCGCTATCCATCGAATCAATACAAATGGATACTCGGTTGTGCACCAAGGCCAGAAGCTCTCATTTGCTACAATAGAGCCGGAAAAAGTAGATGAAGAAATAGCAAAAGCAAAAAAACAGTGTGAGAGGATAAAACGAAAAAGATTGGAAGCGCAAAAGGCTGAATCAATTGACCACACAAAGGCAACCAACCATGAAGACTTCCCAAAACCAGAAGGTACACATGATTCTCTTCGTACTTCTACTTCTAGCATTTGTGCAAATGTTGATATTGGAGAAGAACCATCTCCCAAACAAAAGGATAGTGATAGTGAACACATTAGACAAGATGACAATGCTTATAATCCCTCGTGTGAAGTAGTAGGTCCACTTTCTATACTCTCATCACCTCCCCACGAAGAAAGTAAGTGTAATTCTAACCTTTCATTTGATTCTTGTCCTATCATTCCGTTAGAAACACTTTCTCCTCTACAGAAATTGTACATTGATGATAAATTTTATGAGAGGGATATGGGATGTGAGATACAAAAGATTGAGAGTAAAGAGGCCGAGAGTGAAAAAAGTCAAATTAACAGCCCAAATTTGGTGAGTGAAAATACATATGAGGTAAAAAGTCACACAAAGCCCAAAAGAAAAAGACAAGAAAAAGAACGCGATGAGTGATTTTGTTTTGACTAATCCTTACAAATGTTCGAGTAGTGTTGTCTTATTATTTCAGGATTTTGTTGAACCATTGAGAGGAGCTCAATTAGATCACTCCACATACAACAAAGAAGACTTTTCAATTGAAGTTGATGATTGTTCTCTCATTGCCGATTTAGATTCGAGGACGAATCCTTTTGAGGAGTGGGGGAATGATACATGCATGAGCGGGGTCAAATTACTAATATTGGACAAGAAGCTGAATTTGTTCGATGCAAACAATAAAAGCCAAAACAGTGCACGCATAGGAGGTCAAAAACGATGCATCTTGGACAAGAAATTGAATCTGTTTGTAAAGTCTGGAAAGTCAGCCAACTTGCTACGAGTTTTTGGATGGGATCCGGGAATTTCTGAGTCAAGTTGTCTTCTAATAAATTGCCCGCCATTCAGTTACTTTTCCAACGCATCTTGAAACGCGTCAATCGGACATCAGGAACTCAAGATACGTCCAATTTACTGAAGACTGCGCATGCAGAAAACTGGATACGGGATTATTACGGGATTTTGTAAAATTCAGCCCAAAAGCTAACATATAAGGCTTTGGACGAATTAAACTTAGCCCAATATATTTATTATCATTTAAATTGATGTTTTTAGGGTTTTATATACTTTAGGAACCAGCCACCCAGCCCTTATCAGCTTATCACTTGCCTTATCACCCTATTCCTTGCCACACAAGCACAAGGAGTTTAAAGGCTTCAATCAAGTTGGCTTTTGGAAGCCTTCAATCAAGTTGTTGCAAAGAACTAGGAGCTCTAAACTCAATCAAGAAAGCTTTGGGCAGATCTGAAAATTCAAGATGAAAAGAGAAGGCTTTTCTTGAAAATTTCAGATTTAATGCTGGAAATTCAAGAAACGAAGATAATAGGGAAGATAAGATGATGATTAATAAGAATAAAAACAAAAGATTGAAAAAGACTAAGATAAGGAGATAGTTAAAACAAATCTGAAAATTCCAGCTTTGTTTATGGAATTATGGAAGATGGTGTGAAGGTTGAAGATGAAGATGGCTTACGAATCGTTGTTGTTGTTTTGTCCTCGGCACCCTCATAGGTGTTATGCAAATACAATGAATAGACACATCATTATGGTGATTAAGAGGATTGTGACTATTGGAGAGGTGCTTGCTTAGCTTTGGAGGTGCTTGCGTCATGGAAATTGACATACTTGGTTAGGTTAACATGGAAATTGACGTGCTTGCTTGAGGTGCTTGCTTACATTCACATGGAAATTGACGTGCTTGCTTGAGGTGCTTGCTTACATTCACATGGAAATTGACGTGCTTGCTTAAGGTGCTTGCTTACATTCACATGGAAATTAACATGCTTGCTTACGTTCGAACGACAATTCTAGGGAGGTGCTTGCTTACGTTCACAATGGACGACAATTCTAGAGAGGTGCTTGCTTACATTCACATGGAAATTGACATGCTAGCTTATGATTACATTGGGCGGCAAAGGCACACATTTCAAGATTTCTTTTTTTATTTATTATCCCTTCACACCTCCCTAGGAATGTTGGCTAATCACATCATTTTGTAAAGTCTATAAATAGAGGCTGGTTTTTCAATTGGGACACACTTTAATTTTAAGAAAAAATGAGAGTTTTATCTCTTTCGTTCTTTTGAGAACTTTATCGGTCCTTCAAGTTCTGCTTGTTGAATCAAAAGGCATTGATATCTTTGGTTCCTAGTTCTACTTAACTAGTGGGTCAAGATCCTTATTTCCTTTAGAGACTGTTATAGGGTTTGGGTCACACTTTTTAGTGTTGTTTCAATTCTCAAGTCCTAAACTACTTTCTATCTTCCATCATTCAATTCTACCACTACTATCAAACACATTAACCTTCCAAAATTCCATAATCTTTATTCTCATCACTTTCTATATCGTTACACACCATAACCCTTTAAACCATTCAAAACCGTTGCAAGTCTTACAACAAAAAGTTACTTCATTTACGATCAGGCAAATCAAGCATCTCGATAAATTCCAAGATGAGATTGCATTAGTCCTTGAGCTGTTTTGAGCTTGTGCCTTCATCCTTAGTACCTAAAGAGAACAACAAACAATGTGTGAGCTGATCTAAAGCTAAAATAAGATACATGCTTAAGTATAAAGATGCAATGCAAACATAGGTAAATGATGTGTAACATGAAATATGCATGATATAGCTAAGTATAAGTATAATATAAAAGATGTGATTCATAGGTTATGCATGAATATCATATATTATGCAAGTGAATGATAACCTATGATAATTCGAGTATATCCTAATATGCAAAAAAAAAAAAACATGCTTATAACATTTTATAATGCATAAATAAGATAATAAAAGATGAATTAATTTAAAACTCCCTTAGAATCAGCCTTGAGGATCTTCAATGGCATAATCAAATCATGGAGAAAATTGTTGTTGATTTGGATCACATCAATGTTGCATTTGTTCAAAAGATGGCCAAGGCTCCACGCTCAGATTCAAGGCTAGAAAACTCAAAATTTTAGATCCTCGATTCGGGAACAAGTGTTTAAATCCTGTGACTTATCCTTTGATCTGAGCAAGGCCCCAAGAAGTTTGGTGCTAGCCTGGGTCACATCATTCCACCTTCTTGAAAGCGATTTGTCCCCAAATTGACGCTTGCTATAAAAGGGAACAACTCTAACTTCTATAGGGTCAGAAACTTCTTTATTTACCTTTCAAACCAAAACCAATCTCTAGGTTCAAAGATAGTTCTTGTGCGCTTTCAGTGAATTTTGCTTTCACTCTGCTTGACTGGTGCCGAACGGGCTATTTGGTGACTTTTGGAGTCTTGGTTTGCAAGACACTAAGTTCTTTTTCTGTATTTCGTTGCAGCTTTCTATGTAGCTCTTTCTCAAACTTATATGACCTTTCGACTTCTACAATCAAAACTGTATTAGTAGGAAAAGAAATAAAATGTTGAGAATTAAAAAGATCAAACATGTCAAGGTTTTTAAATTGTAGTTTCTTGGTTACATATGGTTTTAATTGTTTGATAGTGACTTGGTCACAAGGCAAACATTCTTCCCATGTTTTCAAACTTTTCTAAATAATCACTCTTGACTGAGCGAACATAAATGGCTTCGCAAGTGCAACGTGGTTTCTCGCGTACACAACTTCACTGTCTAATTCTTTAAATGGTGGATGATACGCTATTCGCTTGGTGTTCATTTTGTTCCAGAAAATTCTCCAAAAAATAACTAAGAAACTTAGCATTTTGGTTTGAATCTACTCCACCTAGTAATCGACTCATTTCCCTAAAAAATAATTCAAAGTGACTTTTTGGAAACATTGTCACAAAATCAAAAGATATATCAAACCAATGATGTTGAATGCTCCAAATGGGTGGTTGATGAATGATGGTCTTGATAAGGGACAACTCCCTTGAGAAATTTTCTAAAAATTCTCCATTGAAGTCAAAATCAATATAAACATCAAAACAAGGAGGATGTTTGATAATCCGAATGGGTGGCTATCCATGGAGGTTGTCTTTTTGAGATACTTCTTGAAAATCTTGAAATAATGACAAAGAAGAAGGTGACATAAAATTGTCAATTTCGTTAGTGCAAAGTAAAATCGGTGTGTCCCATTTTGCACTAGATTTTTCAATCTCTCCCCTTGGAATGTCCTCCAAAACTCTTTTGTTTCTTTTTCACACTCTTATTTTTCTTGAGTTTGCTCCTGTTTTTCAATCTCTTTTTATCTCTCAATTTCATGCTCACTCTCAAATTCTCTTTTTCTCCACCGATGCAAGCATGCCAGCACCGAATACAAAAGAGATTCCACAAGGACCAATCACCTGTTCTAAGGCTAAGTTATTCAGGGAAGTTCTTTCTCATAAGTGCCTTCGTGTTTTTAAATCATTTGAGGAAAACTCAGCCTTAGATAATAAGATATACAATGTGTTACATGTTACTATGTAATGCATTACATTTCTACACATCTTTATATTTAATTTAAGTTATTTAACGTGTGTTTGCATTGAATTATTAGCTTAAGTATGCATCTTATTTTTAGCTTAAACACATCTCACACATTGTTTAATGCTTCTTAGGTACTATGATGAAGATGCTAGATTGAAAACCTTAAAGATTGTTCAGCTAAGCTCAAAGACCAACAAGGCAGCTTGGATTAGCTCAAGGAGTTTAAGGACAACTTGGATTAGCTCAAGGACATCACTAGGAGCTCGGATTAGCTTAAAGGCCACTAGGAGTGCTCGGATCAGCTCAAGGACAAAGGAGAGCACTCTAAGTAAGCTCACAAGCTTAAAGGACTAGCTCACCTGGCTAACGGCACCTCGTGCAAGCTCAAAGATTGAGCTAGCTCTTTCATCTAGCTAGCTCAGCTCAATTCAAGCTCAACTAGCTCTTTTGAGCTCCACCTACATATGCTAGCTCACCACCTCAAGGGTTATGTCCCCCCCAAGGAACATGGCCCTACACTATGGAGGGAAACTTGAAATGGGAGGCAACTACATGGAGGGAAAACATTTGGCGCCAAATTAAACCACCACTATCACTATTCAGCTATGTTAGAAGAATTGCGACTTTATAAAGGGATTTTTTCCCTTGCCGAATAATTATAAGGCCTATTCAGCCATGCCCATTCATCCCTATAAATAGGATTGTAATTTTCATTTGTAAGCATGTACATTTTGATTATAAAATTTCTTTTGTGAGAATTTTCTCTCTTTTAGAACTTTATCGACATATCAAGTACTTTGTACTTGTGGTGTCAACCCTTTTATTCACCTTGATACTTTTGGTTCCTATCTCTTTATAGATAGTGGGTCAAAGTCCTTTCTACCATCCCTTAAGAAATCATATAAGGATCAGGGTTATGCTCTTTATAGCATAGTTTCTTCCTTGAGTTCTTAAGATACTATCTTCATCATTTCTCCATCGCCATATCCATACACCTATCTTACCATCTTCCGCAGCCACCATCAAACTATCTTTTATCTTACCTTGACCATTCTATTTGAGCCTATCTTGCTTGCAGGTTTCTTGCTTTCTTCCTAGATCCAACAATCTAAGAAGTCGTCTCCAACAACTTTAAGAACGACCTTACATTATTTGGTAATTAGAGCTATTGGTGGAAGAAGCAAGTGAAGCCCAATTCAAGCAAAGCAAAAACAATTTGTAAGTGACTATCCTTTGTCATTTCAATTTGTTCAAAAAAAGATTAAAAAAAAAAGAAAATTCGAAAAGTACAAAAAAAGAGAAAAGAAAGTTTCGGATAGCACAAGTTCAAGGGTGAAAAGCACAACAACATCATCTTCAACATCAAGCCTGAAGCCATCTTCTTCAAGACTTTGATTGTTGGTCAAGAAAGGTTGTGAGTTTCTTGCCAAGTAAGTAACCCTTTTCTTCTTTTCCTTTTTTATCCCAAACCTACCTTTACACCATATTTTCTTCCTTTTCTTCTTAAACTAACCATTTCAGTGACGCACAAGCACAATACTTTCCTAAGTCTTGAGTAAGTTCCTTAAAGAACTTTACAAGAGAGAAAAGAGTAAAAAAATGCAATGGGAGTGTGTGAGATCAGAAGGGGATAATATAAGCCAAGTAACATCCCAGAGTGCAAATACGAGTGTTGAGTGGAGTGTAATTTTTTCCTTGGAGTGAACAGTTAGGCTTTGTGTGTGATTTTGGTAAGGTTTTTTATTTTCATATTTCATCACTAAAAAATGGCACAAGATTTTTTTCCATCTACTTCCAACAGGGTTCTTGTTGTTAAAAGAACATTAAGCCTGCAATCTAAGAATGATGACTGGCAAAGGGAGAACATCTTCTATACCAGATGCCATGTGAATGACAAATATGCTCCATGATCATCGATGGAGGCAGTTGCACCAACATGGCCAGTACTATGATGGTTGAACGACTTGGCTTAAAGACCACTAAACATCCAAGTCGTAGTTACAATGGTTGAATGAGGAAGGTGAATTAAAGATCAACAAGCAAGTACAGATTCCATTTTTAATTGGAAATTACAAGGATAAAGTCTTGTGTGATGTAGTGCTTATGAGTGCGAGTCACCTCTTGTTAGGGCGACCATGACAGTTTGACAAAAGAGCCACCCATGATAGATTTCCTAATCGCTACTCTTTCATGTTCAAAGGAAAAAAGTTCATTTTGACAACGTTAAACCCAAGCCAAGTGCATCATGATCAAAAGTAAGAGGATTGTAGCATGGAATGAAAGCAAAAAGGAGTGCAAGAAGGAAATTACTCAAAAGATGAACATATATGCTAACTGGAGGGAAATTAGAAAATGTCTTTCTTCACAGCAAACTCTTCTTGTACTCATGTACAAAGAGAGTCTGAGGATTTTCCCTATTCTATTACTTCTCTTTTGCAGGATTTCAAATATCTTTTCCTTGAAAAGATTCCTAGTGGGTTACCACCAATTCAAGGAATCGAGCACCATATTGATTTCATGCCAGGAGCCTCTATTCCAAACCATCTGGCTTATAGGAGTAATCCAGAAGAAACAAAGGAACTTCAGAGGCAAATTAGAGAGTTAATGGAGAAAGGTTATATTAGAGAAAGTTTGAGTCCGTGTGCCGTACTAGTTCTTTTGGTTCCAAAGAAAGATGGAACATGGAGATGTGCGTAGATTGATGTGTCGTGAACCAAATCACTATCAAATATTAACACCCTATACCTCGGTTAGATGATATATTGGATGAATTAAGTGGTGCAAGCATCTTCTCCAAAGTTGATCTCAAGAGTGGATATCATCAGATTCGCATGAGAGGAGACAAATGGAAAATAGCATTCAAAACAAAGCAAGGATTATATGAATTGGATAGTTATGCCCTTCAGTTTAACCAATGCCTCAAGCACGTTCATGAGGTTAATGAACCATGTCTTAATATACAACAAGAACTTATAGGAACATGAGCAACACCTCAGGTCTGTTCTTAAAACTTTGACGGATGAACAACTTTATGCCAATCTTAAGAAATGTGTTTTCTGCACTAACGAACTTACTTTCTTAGGATTTATTGTGAGTTCACAGGGTTTGAAGGTAGATCCTAAAACGATCACAGCCATAAAAGAATGGCCAAGACCCACCAACATTAGTCAAGTGAGAAGTTTCATGGTTTGCCAAGCTTTTATCGATGATTCGTGCCTAGTTTTAGTTCTATTATCGCCCCTTAACCGAAATCATAAAGAAGAATTCAATCTTCAAATGGGGTAAAGAACAAGAAGATGCATTCATAGAAGTAAAGAAATGTTTAGCCGAGGCACCGTTGTTAGCATTGCCAAATTTTGACAAGACTTTTGAGATAGAGTGTGATACGTCTGGAATTAGGATAGGTGCTGTGTTGACACAAGAAGGACGCCCAATCGTATATTTCAGTGAAAAACTCAATGGTGCTACCTTGAATTATCCAACTTATGATAAAGAAATGTATGCACTCATTCGAGCACTCGAGACAAGGCAGTGCTATCTATGGACTAAGGAGTTTGTTATCCACACCGATCGTGAGGCCTTGAAGCATATTAAGGGATAACTTAAACTCAATAAACGACATGCCAAGTGGGTAGAGCTCCTTGAACCCTTTCCTTATGTCATTCACTACAAGAGAAGGGAAAGGACAATGTTGTGGTTGGCACATTATCAAGAAGGTACGTCCTACCCAACTCTTTGAATTCCAAATTACTTGGGTTTTCATTCATAAAAGAACTCTATGCTACTGACCATGATTTTGGAGAAAAGTATAAGTTGTGTGAAATAGGTGCACATGATAGATATTACAAGCATGATGGGTTTCTTTTCAAGGAAGGTTGACTTTGCATTCCCAAAAGTTCCATTCGAGAAGTTTTGGTCCGAGAAGCACATGAAGGAGGGACTCATGGGACATTTTGGGGCAGGCAAAACCTTACACACATTGAAGGAACACCTTTTTTGGCCAAAAATTAAGAGGGACATTGAAAAGTTATGTGAACGGTGCCTTGTGTGTAAGAGAGCTAAATCAAGAGTCATGCCCCATGGAATGTACATGCCTTTACCTATTCCAAATGAGCCGTGGGTTGATATTTCCATGGATTTCATACTAGGACAGCCGAGGACAAAAATGGAAGCGACTCCATATTTGCGGTGGTTGATCGCTTTTCCAAAATGGCTCATTTCATACCTTGTCGTAAGACAGACGATGCCACATATATAGCCAACTTATTCTTCAATGAAGTAGTGCGTTTGCATGGACTTCCCAAAACCATTGTGTTAGATCGTGATGTCAAGTTCCTCAGTCATTTTTGGAGGACACTATAGAGCAAGTTAAGGACCAAGTTACTATTCCCCACTACATGGCATCCTCAAACCGACAGCCAAATCGAGGTGGTGAGTAGGGTCCTATCTACCTTATTGCGATCTCTCATTCAGAAGAACATCAAAACATGGGAAGAATGTTTGCCACATATGGAGTTTGCATACAACCGATCTGTCCATTCTGCAACCAAGCACTCCCCATTTGAAGTGGCATATAGTTTCAATCCCTCAACTCCCTTGGACCTTTTACCTTTTCTATGTGAAGTAAATATGCCGTTCTTGAAGTTGTTAGAGACGACTTCTTTGATTGTTGGATCTAGGAAGGAAGTAAGAAACATGCAAGCAAGATAGGCTTAAATGGAAGATGAAGTAAGGTGATAAGGTTGTGCGGAAGAATGAAGCAATTGGACAGATATGGTGAAGTGTACTGGGCTTTTTTTGTATCTTAAAGAATGATGGTAGGGTGAAATATGGGTGATAGTATCTTAAATAATCAAGGAAGAACCTAGGCTATAGAGAGCCTAAACCTGAACCTTATATGATATCTTTAAGGGGTGGTAGAAAGGACTTTGACCCACTATCTATAAAGAGATAGGAACCAAAAGTATCAAGGAAATAGAAGGGTTGGTGCCACAAGCACAATGACTTGATAAGTCGATAAAGTTTAAAAAAAGAACTAAAAGAGAGAAAATTCTCACAAGTAATTTGATTGATAAAAATGAGAGGTGTGTTTAGAAGTGAAATAAAATGCCCTTTTTATAATTTTTTAGGGGTGTGGCCGAAAAGGCACTACATGGATGAAGGGGTGGTGGATAGGTTAGTGTCTCCCTCCAAAGGCTGGTCGTGGCTCCCTCCAAAGGGCTGGTGATGATTCAACCATGTTGGTGTCTCCCTCCACTTGGTTTTGGCGCAAAAAGGCTTTCCCTCCATTGGTGTTTGTCGCCCATTATGTTTTCCCTCCAATTAGCTAGGGATATGTTCCTTAGGAGGGGACATGACCCTTGAGGTTGTGAGCTGGCATGTGTAGGTGGAGCTGAAGTGAGCTGGTTGAGCTTGCAGTGAGCTGGATTGAGCTGAGCTAGCTAGCTAAAAGAGCTAGCTCAATCTTCAAGCTGATTTGAGCTATTCCGAGCTGACTTTAGCTGGGTGAGCTGATCCTTCAAGCTTGTGAGCTCCTTTAGAATGCCTTCCTTAGGTTTTTGAGCTGATCCGAGCACTCCTTTTAGTTGTGAGCTAATCCGAGCTCCTAGTGATGCCTTTGAGTTGAATCAAGTATCCTCGAGCTGCCTTGAGCTAATATCATTCACCATGTACCTATAAAATATTTAAACATGCATATTAGATATGTATAAACTAAGGTTATGTAAATAGCATATACAAGCTTAATCTAAGGATGCTAAATCATAATTAAAAACTGTGTAACTTATGCTTAAAGATGTGGTTTAATGTATCACATATCAATTTGTAATACATTATAGAGGTTATGTTCTAAGGCTGGTAAATCTTCAAATGACCTAGAAGCATTTCTACACTTGTGAGAAAGTACTTCCCTGAATTGTTTAGCCTTGGAACGAGTGATAGGTCTTGGCAGCATTACTTTTGGATCTAGTGCTGGCATGCTTGCATCATCCCCTTCTTTTAAGCGATTTATACTCAAATCATTATTGTCTTCATATGGGGATAGATTCGAGATATTGAATGTTGCGCTTACATTGTAATTTCCCGGTAATTCTAACTTGTATGCATTGTCGTTCACCTTTTCTACCACTTGAAAATGGCCATCTCCTCTTGGAAACAACTTAGATTTCTATTTATTGGGAAACCTTTCCTTCCTGAAATGAACCCAAACCCAATCTCCAACTTCAAAGGTGATCTTCTTGCGTCCTTTGTTGGCTGCTCATATTTGCAGGTCCGCTTCTAAATATTCTCCCAGACTTGTTGGAGTAATTTCTTCACGAATTTTGCCCTGTTCTTACCATCTTTGTTCATCACCTGTTAACAAGGCAAAGGTAGAAGGTCCGAAGGAGTTAAAGGGTTATAGCAATATACCACCTCAAATGGAGAGTGCTTGGTTGCTGAATGGACAGAATGGTTGTAGGCAAATTCCATATGCGTCAAGCATTCTGATAGAGTAGCACAATCTTGGATTTGGAAGCCTTCAATCAAGTTGTTGCAAGAACTAGGAGCTCTAGACTCAATCAAGAAAGTTATGGACAGGTCTGAAAATTCAAGAGAAAAGGGAATGGCTTTTCTTGAAAATTTCAGATTCAAGGTTTGAAATTCAAAGAAACAAAGATAAGAAGGAAAATTAGAAGATAATTAATAAGAACAAAAGTAAAAAGATTGAAAAAGATTAAGATGAGGATAAATAAAACAAATCTGAAATTTCCAGCTTTGGTTATTGCTTGTGGAGATGGTTAATAGCATAAAGATGTAATCAGGCATATTAGATATGTATAAACTAAGGTTATGTTAATAGCATATGCAAGTTTAATCTAAGGATGCTAAATCATAATTAAATCTGTGTAACTTATGCTTAAAGATGTGGTTTAATGTATCACATATCAATTTGTAATACATTATAGAGGTTATGTTCTAAGGATGATAAATCTTCAAATGACCTAGAAGCATTTCTGCACTTGTGAGAAATTTCTTCCCTGAATTGTTTAGCCTTGGAACGAGTGATAGGTCCTAGCGACATTACTTTTGGATCTAGTGCTAGCATGCTTGCATCATCCCCTTCTTTTAAGCGATTTATCCTTAAATCGTCACTGCCTTCATACGGGGATAGATCCGAGATATTGAATGTTGTACTTACATTATAATTTCTTGGTAATTTCAACTTGTATGCATTGTCGTTCACCTTTTCTAACACTTGAAAAGGACCATCTCCTCTTGGAAACAACTTAGATTTCTGTTGATTGGGAAACCTTTCCGTTCTGAAATGAACCCAAACCCAATCTCCAACTTCAAAGGTGATCTTGCATCCTTTGTTGGATCTTGGCAGGTCCTAAATATTTCCCAGACTTGTGTAATTTCTTCAAAAAATTTTGGCCTGTCCTTACCGTCTTTGCTCATCACCTATTAACAAGGCCAAGGTAGTAGGTCCAAAGGAGTTAAAGGGTGTTCTAAGGATGATAAATCTTCAAATGACCTAGAAGCATTTCTGCACTTGTGAGAAATTTCTTCCCTGAATTGTTTAGCCTTGGAACGAAGTGATAGGTCCTAGCGACATTACTTTTGGATCTAGTGCTAGCATGCTTGCATCATCCCCTTCTTTTTAAGCGATTTATCCTTAAATCGTCACTGCCTTCATTCATAATGGGATAGATCCGAGATATTGAATGTTGTACTTACATTATAATTTCTTGGTAATTTCAACTTGTATGCATTGTCGTTCACCTTTTCTAACACTTGAAAAGGACCATCTCCTCTTGGAAACAACTTAGATTTCTGTTGATTGGGAAACCTTTCCGTTCTGAAATGAACCCAAACCCAATCTCCAACTTCAAAGGTGATCTTGCATCCTTTGTTGGCTGCTCATATTGGCAGGTCCGCTTCTAAATATTCTCCCAGACTTGGTGTAATTTCTTCAAAAATTTTGGCCTGTCCTTACCGTCTTTGCTCATCACCTATTAACAAGGCCAAGGTAGTAGGTCCAAAGGAGTTAAAGGGTTAAAGTCATATACCACCTCAAATGGAGAGTGCTTGGTTGTTGAATGGACAGAACGGTTGTAGGTAAATTCCACATGCGGCAAGCATTCCTCCCAAGTCTTAATGTTCTTTTAAATGATAGACCGCAATAGAGTCGATAAGACTCTATTCACCACCTCGGTTTGACTGTCTATTTGAGGATGGCATGTTGTTGAAAACAGCAACTTGGTCCCTTTTTTGCTCCAAAAGGTTCTCCAGAAATGCCTAAGGAATTTGACATCTCAATCTGATACAATGGTCTTAGGAATTCCATGGAGTCTTACCATTTCTTTGAAGAACAAGTTGGCTATATGTGTTACATAGTTTGTTTTGTGGCAATGTATAAAATGGGCCATCTTTGAAAACCGATCAACTACCACAAAATGGCATCTCTTCCATTCTTTGTCCTTGGCAATCCTAGCACGAAATCCATGGAGATATCAACTGATGGTTCACTTTGAATGGGAATAGGCTTGTATAATCCATGGGGCATGACTCTTGACTTGGCCCTTTTGCAAACTATGCATCTTTCACATAACCTCTCAACGTCCTTCTTCATCTTTGGCCAAAACTGATGCTCCTTCAATATGTGCAAGCTTTTATCTACCCCGAAATGTCCCATGAGTCCTCCGTCGTGTGCTTCTTTGACTAAAACTTCTCGAACTGAACCTTGAGGGATGCAAAGTCTCCCTTCTTTGAATAGGAACCCATCATGTTGGTAGTATTTTTCACGTGCACCTATTTTCACACATTTGATACTTTT
>JAGYYJ010002132.1:0-46115 GCA_019671005.1 Hibiscus mutabilis
TCCACACAATTCAGTTACCTCAGACTATGTATGTCTGTTTTGAACTCTTTGGACCGCATTTCCTTCTTGGGTTAGCACTGATCATGCAGGAGAAGGCATTGACAAGTTCAGAATCCTCTTCGGTTGTCAAAATTTTTGCAGCATTAGGGTCTGCGAGTAGAAGTTTTGCCACAAGATATCCTGCAATAGACCAGGTTTGGAACAGTTGTGACTTTTTTCCGATGAACCTTGCTTTTTTAGTATCATAGTACTCGGGCCATTTGTCTCTGGATAAGCGTTTCTCAGAAACTGAAACAGCTTTAGCAGCAATTTCCGGTCTATTCATCTTCATGCATGCAACTGTGAGCTGCACGGTGGGATTCAAGTAGCAGAGTTTCAACCGTTGATTGCCAAACTTACACTCAAGCAAATCTTTTTCTATATGCAAAACATTCTATATATTATCTTTTAATACTTCTCATAAATATGCTTTAACATAGTCGACGATGCACCAATACCTATGGCTAAAAGTAGGCCAGACCGTCTATAATCTACAAACTACAAGCCACAACGGAGTGAATTTTCCCAGCATCAACATTTTTCCTCGATATATATACATACACATATATATGTCCCTTACCAGTACACCACATACTTGGTCATACACATACATAATTTGGATGGTCATCTACCACGTACATAGGTAAACGAGAAAAACCCTCAAAATTTAGAGACCTCGAATGCAAACCTAAGATCAGGATATTAACAAGGAAATTTTAAGTAATTAAATGAATGTCACCATCACTAACCTGCCAGAGTAGAGTTGGCCAGGAACCACCATTGTGGTAAGACCAAGGCCTGCATTAAAAAATTTGCAATTAAAATGCTGATGCCGACCAAAATAAGAACATTATTATATTTAAGGGAGATATATCACAGCCTGTAATGATCTGCCACTCCTGACCTTCAAGAGCTGGGTAACAGATCTTAAATGGCATTTCTGCCACCAAATCTGTCCATTTAGCTTCAGTGAGATCCAATATAGCATGTGACTGAGCGGTTGTTGCAAGACCACTCGCAACAGCCCAGAGATTTCCAAGAGAAAAGAACCGAAAATCCATATGAGCTGGTTGTAAGTTCCCAACCAGGTAGCCTCCTTTATTTGGCATCCACTCCACCAACCAAGGAGAGATTTGATCGGGATAAATATTGAACTTATTAACAGCATCAGATGAATATTCTTCAGTCTTGTAACGGTAAATCTCATTAAGTTTTCTCATATCAACCCAGTAATATTCTCGGATATGAAACGACAGAGCAACCAGACGATTATTCAGTGCTCGAAGAAGATCAGCTGATCCATCCTCCGGAGTAAGCATTTCACGCGCACATAACAATGCTGAATAGAAAAGTGCCTACAGCAATGCAAAAATCATCTGAATATCAGGTTCGTTTTCACACTTGATTTAAATTTCTCTTGCAGGGAAAGTATGTAATTCTCTATTTTAAATGTGGCTGCGCACATAAAAATAAACATAATATCAGTTTTTTTTAATGACTTGCAACATTAATCAAAAGGAACAAAATTTGTCAAATGCATATAGATCCAGATGCATATCGAGACAAAATTTATGGTAATTATTGAAACAAAATTTGAATGAATTTTTCTAGAAATAATAGAAACGTAACTTTCTAACTACAGTTTTTTTCCCCTTTTCTATTTTACCTTATAGGATCTTTTATAAAGGAAAAACTAAGTGTCAAAAGGAACAACCGAGCGGATTGCCCTTGAGATTATTTTTCATTGACCTGAATTTCCAGAGGGTGTCCATGAATTCCTATGTGGCGATCTATCATACAAGAACCATCAGTAACCAACAATGTAGGGAACATATCAAAACCATCAGCAAGGCGCAGCCGCAGAATCATCTTGATTCCGGTTTGGACGTCAACTCTCTCCTTAACTGAAAGGTCTCCCGAACATTTGCCATATGCCCGTAATAATATAATCCACCACAATCCTGCAATTGAAAGCGGTTGTTTCGAAGTATATTTCAATGAATAAAACGGAAAATAGAAACTTTCTAGACTTTCTAAAGTTTTACCGGAATCAACAGGAGCAACACGGCCAATAGCTGCCTCCCCAAAATCAGGATCCAATACCTCCTCTGTTGCCAAATCATCACCATCAAGAGGAACTGTGTGCACTTTAAAGCTTGCAGGCATCAACCCCTGACCAGGGCTATGGCAGTCCATTGTTTTCTCCCAGCTCTACAAGTATATAATATACTAAAAAATAAGGAAAACCCAGGAAATTCAGACAACAGTAGGACATAAATTTGATGTTATTGCATATACAGATTATCCAAAAACTCAACTTCGTCAAATGCATATCGATCCAGATGCATATCGAGAACTGCATGTAGAGGAAACCTCTACCTTGTCTCAATTTGATGTTATTGCATATACAAGTGTTGTCAGAGTGGTTCCAACACAGGAAGTTTACACGTGGAAATGACATTTTCAATTGCTCTCATTCACAGCCACTTAAAAGAAGAGTTCATTTTGCTACATGAATCAAAATTTTCGATAATATTCTAAAACCATTAGAGCTGAATCCTTTAATGATTTTGATTATGCTATCAGTTAAAAGGTTACATGATCATGGTTGTGGACATATTTAAATCCATGGTTATACTCATTTTAGTATTTCTATAAACTCCATTCTATTAATACTAACTAAATCTAGGAATATAAGAGGTGAATAACCTTTAACGGTAGAAGTAACATCGAAGTGTTTATGTCATCAGGCATTTCTTATCTACTGGAAAACAATGAGTTAATGGGCACATCTATTTTCACCAACTAGTGCTAATTGGAAAAGTACATGCTTTCTGCTATGTGTGTAACCAGCACGCTAACAAAGCTTTAGGAATATGTGAACCAATTATGGATATATACTGGCAATGACTATGCAGTTAGAAAGAAAAGCGAAGCAAGAATGAACTAATCATCATGAAATCAAATAGTAATATAAAATAATCATCAAACTTAAAGAATAAACAGTGGCCATAGTAATGGTGTTGGCAGACCAACACTAACTTGCTAGGACCATTTTTGCTTTGATCCTATGAAAACATGCAAAAGCACAGAGTTGTCTCTGTAAAGGAATTCGAACAGAATAAAAATTTATCAAGACATCAAAAGAACCACCACAAACATAAACTTGCCATCAGAAATTGTCAATACAATAGTCATACTATCTGATATGAAATTACCTGCAACTGAAGTGTGTGAAGTATGAAGTTCCGAACAATGTCATACTCTCCTTTTAACAGAAAAGCAATACCAGAAGGTATGAAATCACGAATAAAGACTTGATCGTAATTCACCACATTGGAACTCGTGGGATCATTGGCAGCAATTGTTCCTACAGGACTTCCACAATAATAAACCATGGAAGCCTTGAGTAACTCCCACGCTTCTTCCTCGATAGAATCTACACTAGCTGCGGCAAAGGTGCTTGTGCCTGCTCCAGCTTTACCATTCGATATCGAGGCTTCATTTTCCCTCTTCAATTTCTCGACATCCTCAAACTCCGGGATGTTTTGTGAGTTTATCGAACTATTAAGATTCAGGTTTTTTGCACTATCCACAAACCGTGCCTCATTTCCTCTGCCCGTATCTACTCCACTCACACTTTCAGCCTGTTGGCATTTGCAACTAAGAAGCTTCAATCTGTCGATTGTCGTATTCCTATACAAACCACCACGTAGGTGCTTACTCCTATAGTTTTCTATTTGACATCCCGACATACTTGAACACTTCAGGGACCGCAAATACTTCAGCCCTTCTTTATTCGCAGACTTAATGAGGCATTTAGAGTAAAATACTAAATCCAAATTGGTAGAACACAGATCACTGCTTAAAAACTGAGGAACAGCCCCAGATAAAACGTGCAGTGCTGCCTTCGAAGTTCCCATTGCCATGATGCTAATCAAATTAAAGGCACTGTATCAAAATCAAGTTCCTTCTAATAAAAAATAATCCAGAAGCTTCCCTTCAATCAAGATATTCAAACCTTAAATCAAAAACAGAAAGATCAAAGGATACTATCAATATATATTAAAATAACATTCACGAAAAAACAGTAAAAGGAGGAACACACGCATGAACCTTACGTGTTTAGAACCACAGGAAAATATGTGTATAAAGAAAGAAAAAATCATGATAATAATACATTAACTGATCGAATGGAAATTAGAGCAAAATAATAATAATTTTATATAATCAAACTACACTACAAAAGCCCAGGAGCAAAACTCAAATAAATTTATCGATGCAGATGCGGGGAAAAGAAAGTCGGGTAAATTTCGATTCTTCAAAGCATTTCAAAAATATTCCTAAAAGACAAATGTAGGGAAAACACGTTAATTAACTGATAAAATATAAATTAACTCATACATATAATTAAACTTACACAAACGCCCAGGAGCAAAATTCCAATGAAATTATCAATATTCAGGCGGGAAAAAAAGAAAACAAGGCAATAAATCTATATTTTTCGAAGCTTTAAAAAAACCAAAAAGAATACGAATCCCAGCATGCAAACAACAAACCCATATCGAATTGTATAGAATTAAAGGCGAAGAAAAAACAGCTAAACCTTAGTGGGCCTGTTTCATGAACGAGACGAAAAATCGGAGAGAAACTGTAGTTTAGTTTTGAAATAAAATGAATAAATAAAAAAGACCGGAAAATGTTTATTTTCAACTATTTGTGTTTACCAAAAGTACACACAATCTTATTTTTCTGCAAATAAAGTATCATTTTCAAATGTAAACGAGGTGGATATTTCACATGCCAAGCTTCCACGTCTCTCTTTGCTTCTTAGCATATAAGAACAACAGTGTTGATAACAAAAACATATGTTTATTTGTTTATATTTTTTTATAAAAAATAACTAATTTGTAGTGAATATTTGAGGATGCCATCATGTTTGATTCTATGTAGTACAGTAGTATTATTAACAAATTAAATAAGATTTAATTATAAAATTAGTGCGCAGAATTTTTTTAGTTTTAAGTGTTTAAACTGTTTATTTTTAATAAAATAATTGTCTATTATTTTTGTAGAAATAAATGTCTAACTTGAGAAAATTAACATTCAATCATTAATTGACACATGCCAAAAAAAAACTCAAATTAACAAAACAGTTAGCACTTATTTGGACAAAATTTAAAAGTTTAAAACGTTGGGCACTTAATTTGCAAAAAAAACTTTAGACACTTATTTTATTTAAAAAATAATTCAAACATCAAAATAGAAAAAATGAAATACTTTAAACACTTGTTTTATATTTAAGCCATTAAATAATGACACGTTTCATTATAGAAATGGCTAGTTTTATTAAAAAATAAAATATTCAATATTAAAATGAGCTTTTGCAACCATAATCGTAAACTAAACACATAATTTGAACATTTTCCTATGAGTTATGACACAAAAAACTAACCACTTGAAATCATACAAAGACTATACAATGAAAATGTTAAAAAACCTAACCAAAATACTCAAACAAAAAATATATATGAACAAGTCTGACTACATCAACAAACGAACCACATAAAGGAGATCAAACTGCTAAAAGACCACCGATAATCCCAAATCAAAGCTGAGCCTTGGGAGAAAGCTATCCATGAACGCGAGCCCCATATCTAAATCCAATATGAGGATCTAAAGTAAAAAAAATCAGCATGATAATAAATCAACGACATCTTAATCAGTCAAGAAGGCGTCATATTTAACCCTAAAAAATAAAAAAAAACCAAATGACCGATAAAGTAGATCGAAAACGTGTTATAAAGAAAAAATATATTATAAATGCAGAGTTATTCTTATAAAAGAACAAAGGAAAATAAAAGATAGAAGATCAACAAGTAAAAATAAAAATAAGAGATAAACAAATAAAGAAAAACAATAAGTATCGACGATCGGCAATTAGCACTAAAATTAGTGTTGTTATCGGTCAAATAAAATAAAAAGAAAAAATAAATTGAGACGTTATTAAATGTATATTGTTGATTTATTAATCTAGATTTTTTTGAATGTATTAATCTAGTTTTTTCTAATAAAATAGCAAATTGGTCAATTAGACAACTCCTTTTAAAACAAGTTCTTTAATTGTGGTAAATGGTTCGTGTACTATTTCAAATTTTACCCTTCATACTTTAGTTTTGTAGTATTAAGTTCCTGTACTTTTTATTTTTACATTTTGATCCTTACTAATAATTATTGACCTTGCAATTATGAAAAGGTAAGATATTTTTTTAGTATTATATGTTTATAGTTTTTATCATTTTGATCATTACTTATTATAAATAAATAAAAGTTATCATTTAGTGATAAATTATTTAAGAAAACGTATCAAAACTTTTTTTTTCTTTCGATTTGATTAATCGAATTCTCAAATATATTTTTTAATTTTTGTCTTGTCGGATTATTTTTGTACAATTCTATCATTTTGTCACCTCTGTCTACATATGCAACTATTTTGTGCATCGCTTGTGCATACAAACTAATGTATATATTATATGTAACAAGAATTGCAAGCAATCATGTAAATAATCTTATGTGGATGACTTACAATTGCAACACATGGTCAGTTTTACAATTCACCATGTGTCATTTAGTTAATTGTTTTAAAATCATATATAGAGCCTTATATAATGAAATATTTTTTCTTAATTTTATAAATAATTGAAATTAATTTACTATTATGACAGAAGTTAATAATCCAATCTAGAATTATTGGTTTAGTTTATAAAAATAGGAAAAAAATAAAATCTAAAATCCCGAAAACAATTGCATAGTTTTAATATTATCTTCAAATGTATTAAATATGTATTAATATATATTTTCATACAAGAACTAATTGAATTTTTATTATATATTCCTTTCTTTAGTATATAAAAATGGTATTTATATTTCAATTCATAATTTTTCTTTTTCCATAATAATATATTAATTCACAATTTTCTCATAAATCATAATTATTATTTATATGTCAGGGTGTACATTTTAAATTTCAAATCCGATCCGATCTGCTATTTCAGATAACTGATTTTAGGAACAAACAACTCGTGTGAATATAAAGATTTTTATTTATATATGCAACTAACTCGTGTATTATATAAGAGTACAAATTAATTTATGATATTATATAAAATCAAATTATGATAAATAAAGTATAGTCTAAACCTTAAAGTTTCTTATTCAACATTATAGAATGTAGATGACCAACCTTTAAAAAAATATATAGATGACCAAATTTATTAATGACTAAATTATTGCACAAGTTACTTAGTTATAAGTTCAGTAAGAAATATGTCACTTTTATTCTAAAAGTAATAATTTAACTACTCAATTATAATTTCAATAATAAATATGTTATTTTTATTTTAAAAGTAACAATTCAGACACTTAATTATAAGTTTATAAACAAACATATCACACAATTAAAATTTTATGATAAACAACTCATCATGTCATTAAAATTGATGTCATTAAAATTGAAAATGAACTTGGTATAATAACAATTATAGTCCCTGAAACTTATGCATGTGTTAGTTTGGTCTTATTTAAAAATAATTCAATAAATTTAACTTTCCTATTTTAAAATGTCAATAGTGAAATGATTGTTTCTTCTAGCACACGACGTTAAGGTCATAACGAGACTGTTTCATTAGTTTGTAAGTTGTATAGTGTGAAGTGACTGTATTTGATGAGTTATCACATTTGTTGATTATCAAATTGATGGACAATAGCATGAAATGTAAGGCAAGAATGGTACGGTGTTGAAAATTTTAAGTATTAAGGGTTAAGTTTATTGAACTATTTCAAATTATGATTAAATTAATAAAATGCTTATGTTTGAGATAAAAAAATGTTATTAAATCAAACCTTTATTTTAATTTTAATGACAATATAACTTGTTTGCCATAAAAATTTAATTGATTAATTAATTTATTTTTAAATTTATAATTAAGTAACTTAATTGTTACTTAAAAAAACATGTTTTTTCCTAAATTTATAACGAATGACTGAACTGTTATTTAAAAAAAAGAGTGACTTACTTGGTACGAAATCTATAAATAAATGACATGTTTTCTAGTTTACCCATTATTAATTGATATTTCCCTCTCATTTGTAGCCGCCATCCTTATCTTTCCCTCTCCTTTCTCTCCCTCTCCTTTCCTAAAACGTAATTAACGAGAAACTCCATATTTCTATTTAATTTTCGTAGGGAAATACCCAAACCTTTTTTTTCTTAAATTTCCCTTTCTCTGTCTCTTGGTAAAGAACAGGGGGATTTTCTTTTGTTGTTTCGGAAATTTGTAGTTGATTGATCTTTGTTTTCAAGATATTTTCTTATTTTTTCTATTGTCTACTCAACACTATGTTTTAGTTGTTTTACTATTTTCCTTTTTTTTTCTTGCTAAAGGAAGAACATTTCTCTAGCTGAGTCGGACGTTTTTGAACTCTACCGAGTTGTAGGCTCCGTTTTTGGTCCAAACTCGTTATAGATCCGCTTCCAATTGGAGTTCCATCAGTTGGTCTCGTTACTTCTTTATTTGTTAACGTTCTTCTGCTGTTGTTTTCTTGGGGTTAACCGAGTCAACTCGACATTTCGTTTCTTTACCGACTGAGTGGACTTCTTGCGAAGTTCACTGTGCCAACTTGGGAGTTGGGGTTACGGAAGTGTTGGGTGTAAGAAGAAATAAGAACCAAACGGCGATACCTTCGGCGAGGATGAGGCGAACCACAAGGGTTTTCAGGATGGTGAGGGGCTCGGAGGCGGCGGTTCTTCGTTCTGGTCGCCGTCTCTGGCCCGATTCTGGTGAAGTAAAGCCCAAGAGTGAAGTAAATGAAGCTGATGCTGAGGTTAATGGGAAGCCCAAAAGATTAGGCGACGAATCAAGAAAAACTGATGGCGGTACTGTAGATAGGATGTTTGGGACTGTTTATACCCGAAAAAGGATGAGAAATGGGATTCAAAAGAGCCAACTTTCAGAGAATTCGGACCAGAGAAAGCGCGGGAAAAGGTTCAACAACGAAGTGGAAGAGTCAACCGTGTTTGCTTTTGTTGTCGAAAATGGAGATTGTTGTCGCTGGTTTTCTAACATCTTGTTTTTGGTTTTGGATAATCTGAAAAGGGTAGAAGTAGGATTGTCGGAACTCGCCGCCTTTTTGATGTCCGAGCCATTATCAAGTGTTTGCGCTTCAAACGGGGTTCACCTGTTGTGGGTAAGTTCATATCACTTTGTCAATTGTATAACTGGTCAATACTTCTCTTGTTGTTCTTTTCTTTGGCAGAATTATACCCGAAAATGGCAAACTGAAAATTCGACCTGATTAACTCAAATCGTAATCTTATTTGATTAGATCATTAAAAATAAAACTCAAGTTTGACTTGGTTTGATGGTCCAACAAGTAATCGATGACTCGAGCTTGAGGGACTTGACCTGAAAATGAAACTAAAAGAATCCGCATCAGACAGATCCGAATACAAAAGGGTCTTAACCCAATATTGATTTGACCCGGAATTACTTGAAAATTTTAAAACTTGAATTGTTCGATCCAAAACTAACTCGACATGTTCATTTGACAGGACTGAGTAGTAGGTGTAATATGAATTTCTTGAATTTGATTACGTAGAGCATTTTCATTTATTGATTTTCTTTTTAAAAATCATTCAGGGACCTCCTGCAAATGGAAGTGGAATTTGCAAGTTCTCGGGGGCTAAGGAGTTCGCTCCGTTGATTTACCTGGATTTCTCTGCAGTTCCCTGTTGTTTTATGTATATGCATTACCATATGCTACTTAGTTTGAAGCGTGTGCAATTAGTTCTTGTAAATACCGATGAAATAATTAGTGACAGTGCAGAAGATGAGCCATGTATAGCCTCCGTTGTAGATGTTTCGAAGAGTTTAAGGGGTTCTAATTTAGTTAAGACTGATATTCTCTGGAGCAAAGTTGTTTCGGATCTAGCTTCTAAGATGATGGGTCAAAATGGTTCGAGTTATCGCTTTATCTAGAGGAGGAGGAGTTCGCTGATGAGAAGGAGAGCTAGGAACCCTTCACTTTTTGGCATACTCAAGGCTAGTGGAACTCTAATGTCTGATTTGATAAGTAGTAGGAGAAATGACATCCCTTTTTCTTTTGTAGTTTTGAGAAACAAGCATAGGTGTCAGGTCCTTAGTAGTTCAGTGAACTTAACTGATGTTGGCTCTTCTATTTCGAATTTAACGCAGAATGTAGATTCACCACAATGCTCTGCCAATATATTAGTAATAGAACCCGACAGATGTTACAGGGAGGAAGGAGCCATCGTCATGTTGGAGCTCTCTGCATCACGAGAATGGCTTCTTGTTGTAAAAAAAAGATGGGTCAACTAAGTATGCATGCAAGGCCAATAGAGATATCAGTCCCAGTTCTTGCAACCGCTTCACTCCCTCTATAATTTGGACCGGAGATGATAGTTGGAAGCTTGAGTTTGTGAATGGGCAGGACTGGGCCATTTTCAAGGATCTTTACAAGGAATGTGTTGAGCGTAACGTGCTTTCTTCAGCGGTTAAGACTATCCTTGTGCCTGGGGTTAGTGAAGTTCCGGGGTACGAAAATAGAGCCTCTCTTCTGTTTTGTAGACCAGACTTGTATATCTCTTTAGATGGGGACGAGGTATCTAGAGCCTTGGCAAAGAGGACTGCAAATTGTGACATGGACTCGGAAGACGAGGAATGGTTGAAGAAGTTCAATAATGAGCTTTTTCCCGGAAATGGGCATTGCGAGCATCTTTCAGATGATTGTTTTGAGCATATTGTTGATGCTTTCGAGAAGGAGGCCTATCTCCGTAGTCTGGACGATAATTCCAATGAGGAAGAAGTTGCTGCTGCCCATATATGTCTTGATCTGGCTAGCGCAGAAGTGGCTGAAGCTGTTCATGCTTACTGGTTGGAAAAAAGAAAAGGACTACAGACGCTGCTTAGAGTTTTCAAGGTAAAACTAGCAGTACGATTTATCTTTTATATCATTTCGTTATTGCAATCTTTTTGTTCAGTTTATTGGTCATATGCTTGCCTTGAAGGACTTCTTACGGAAATAGATATTGCTTCGAAATTTCTTTGTGTAAATACATTTTGTTGTAGTCCTTCAGGTAACTCACTTTGTTGTACTATCACTGCACTCCAGTCACCTCGCTCTTCCTTTGGTGTTTGATTGTGATATGTAGACCGATCAGAGCAGCTTCTAACATTTTATTTCTTGGTTCTTGTAGATGTCTACCCAAAATGAATGTTCTATTCTAATTTCTAACAGGGTAGTAAGAGCAAGAAAGCTCCAGTAATTCCAAAGTCTTCTCGATGTAAGAGGAGGTTGTTTAAACGTCAAGCTAGTAGTGGAAGAGGCAAGCCACTGAGTTTGATGCAAGGTATATCAACTGTACGGATTTTGAGTCGGATTCTTATGTGATTATATTTCTCATGCCTTCTATTATTATGCGTGGTTCATAGATTTATCTATTCATGATAATTGCACATGCCCAAATAATTTGATGGATTTATCCCTTCTTTCTCATTGTTTGTCCTAGGACATTGTTTCGGGTTTTTGCGCCCTTCCCTATTTCGACATTTCATATTTTTGTGTTGATGTTTCTTTGACGTTCTGCAATAGGACCCTGTTTCAGAGTTGTTGCTAAAACTTATGTATCTTGTAAACATGCAGCCTTGGCAGCAGAACAGAATGCCATGGCTAAAGCTGAAGAAGCTAGAGCATCGGCAACCAGATCAGTTGAATCGGCTATCCTCAAACGTCAACGGGCTCAGTTACTAATGCAGAATGCTGATATGGCAACATACAAAGCCATGATGGCACTCAGAATTGCCAAAGCCGCTCAGTTTACCACGTCTTCTGATGTTGCAGTTGATCAATCTTTTTACTGATGATGCTTCGGTACTCCTCTAATTGCCATTTTTCTGGAATTCAGTTTTTTAAGCTCATGGAGGATGATGATTGAAAAGGGGAACTGTTAATATTGTATTGCTTTAATTTTGAATGTATATCACGTATTGATGTAATTTACAGTTAATACTGTTTTTTTTCACGTGTATGGTAGAGAAATCTGAAAAGAACAAATAATAGAGGTAATTTAGAGCCCCAAAGTTAAAATGGCTGCAGGAATCAAACCTGTTATTTATATGGTTCATTAACTCTAGAAGCTATTGTGTTTCGAAATGGTCTACCCGTGAAGTTGAAAATAGTTGGTTATAGAAAAGATTATTAAAATGGTGATTTTTAGAGAAGTTCAGATTTTTAAAGTAATTTAAAAATTAAAAATAAGTAATGTGTCATGTTTTGATTGGATGATATAATATTTTTAACTTTTGTTGATAGAAAAAATTTGATCACAAAAGAAAACATTAGGACCTAATTTAACCTGAAACAAATATTAGACACTAAATTGAAAAAAAAATATAGGTCAGGTAACTTACTGACGTTTAAGCAATATTACTGAGAAAACGAATTGTTCGCTTGAAAAAAGTATATTAAAGATTTATTATTAAATACCTTGTAAATCAAAGACGAAGCCACATTGGAAGGAGAAAATCTTGTATGCCTATCGGGTTAGTTGATATAGTAGCCTAAGTGAACAATTTATCAAATCCCCACAAAAGTGAAGAAGCATGTATTTAATATAGAAGACAAAAGTCATTACATAAAAAAATGCTCAATTTATAATTTTCTTCAATTTGATGTCTAACTTTTATTTTGGGTCATTTAGATTAAGTTTAAATTGGTTCGAATCTTACCGTTATTAAAATATAAGAAATAATGAAGTTAGAAAGAGATAAGATTATATGACACAAATTGATTTGATATCTTATTCATTTTTCAAAGTGCTCAGTTGCATCTTAGGTGACAATTAATTTCAACCATTAAATTCAATTAATCCATCGATCAAATAAAAAAAATAAACTTAAATAGTTTTATAATTCTACCTATTTTAATTAATATTTTTGTTAAAATATTTTGAATCTCGGAAGTGATGGGTTAGGCTTTCATGTCTTTCACACATTTTGAAATATAGTATATTTATCTTTTTTTATTGAATTTTTAATGTTTGTGGTATGATTTTTTTTATAATTTTTTTATTTTAAATATAATTCAGTATACTTTTATTGTTAAAAAAATGCTTTATTTTTTAGGCCCAAACAGCTTATCTGGGAGGTGCTTTCTAAAACTTGTTCCTAAGATTCCGGCAGGCCCACACAAAACCTTAAGCCCATTTTTTGTGACTATTATATCACCCGCCCCTTAAAATCCGAAAACCCTAACTTACTCCTACTCCTTCACTCTCCTTAAGCAACCTTGACGCAGCTGCCATTTCTTTTTTGCTTTCAGGTAAGCTAAACGCTCTTTTCTTTTTTTTTCGGTTTGTAGATCTTGAAACCTGTCATTTGCTTCTTATGGAATGGTTGTTATTGATCTTTTATTCCGTTTAAGAAAAACGAAACTCTGATGGCTTGTAGGAAAGTAAAAGGATCCATTATCTATTGTTTCTGCTGTTCCTAAATGGTTCCGCTTAACCATTTTACTCTATGTTAGTCTAGAAAAAAGTAGAAGAATTCTTCGGTTCCTACGTTTCGGTACTGAATTGCGTACGGTCATGTAATCTGTTGGGAGATTGTCGGACTTTGGTCTCATTAACAAAAATTATTTTGATTTGAATATGGTTTGGAAATTAATGCAATAATTGTTTCTAATTTCATGTAAAAAATCAGAAGCAGGAGCAGCTTGTATTTGGAAATATGGTGAGGGTGAGCGTTTTGAATGATGCACTCAAGAGCATGTACAATGCGGAGAAGAGGGGAAAACGGCAAGTAATGATCAGGCCGTCCTCTAAAGTTATCATCAAGTTCCTTATGGTCATGCAAAAGCATGGTTTGTTTCTCCTATAATCTCTGCCTTTGCCTTTCATTCTAGTTTTAATCCATGGTACTTGAATTTAGGTGTGTTTGATTTGAGTATATATTGTACATAGATAAGTTTAATCTTTGTTAGCCTTTTCACATATTAAAACCATGTGTATTCATATTCATGTCGGGGATGCTTCGTATGAGTGATACATTGGGTTTTGACTGACATTGCCAGGTTACATTGGAGAGTTTGAGTATGTAGATGATCATAGAGCTGGTAAAATTGTGGTTGAACTGAATGGGAGGCTGAACAAGTGTGGGGTTATCAGTCCTCGTTTTGATATTGGAGTGAAGGAGATCGAGGGTTGGACTGCTCGGTTACTTCCTTCAAGACAGGTTAGCTAGGAAATTTCTTGGTCGTTTAATCTCTTTTGTTTAGTTTTTGATGGTAACGTTTTCATACGAATTCTTAGTTACTAGTATTTTTCCAAGTTCTAGAAAGTTTTGTTGGTAAAAGATGGAACTCCAATTCATGAAAATTATTATTTGATCTTTTTAGTAAGAAACTCGTGTTTGATTTGAAATTTGACACTAACTTTTAAACCTTGAGCTTGATTGGATAAAAAAAATTGAATTTCTTGAGCTTGTTAAAGTGAGCTTATTTACTGTTGAGCTGGTATTACATGTACTTCAAACTTGATTATTTGCGGTCAAGCTTGAGTTCAAGTTTGGCTTGAGATTTTTTATTGCTGAGTAATTTTTTAAAAGGCTTGGTTGGAGTTGAGTTTTTTTTATGCGGTTTACTGTTGCAGTTTGGCTATATTGTGCTCACCACATCTGCTGGAATCATGGACCACGAAGAAGCCAGAAGAAAGAATGTTGGTGGAAAAGTACTTGGCTTCTTCTATTGAGAGAGACAATTTCTAAGAAATTTCATTTTCAGATTCTCTTGAACTCAGATTGAGATGTTGGTATCATTTTGTAGTTTGTCAGTTACATTTTAATGTTTTGTTTATGCTGTTTGCTATTTTGAATTGTTCGGTTTTTGGATTCCTTTAGATAGTAGTTGAAACAGTATTTTATAATTGGGAGTTTCATTTAACTTTTCTTTGGATGAACTAGATATCTAAGCTCTCTTTGTGATTGTTATGTTCTAAAGCACATATAATCGGTCATTTGAATGGACTTGTCTTTGGATTGGAGTTCCATTTGAATATTTTAAAGCTATTTCTCGAGCTTGGTTTGATTTAGTTGCCAATTTTATTATTTACTTCTGAGTTTGTCGAATTTTAAAATTTCTGTTTAAATTCACTGCATTGATTCAGTCTGTTGGGTTAACAACCCGGGTTCATTAAACTTGAGAAACAAATCCAATCTTCGGGAGCAATAGAGGAAATTTGATTTTTTTTAATCTTTTAATATCGTTTGTCTTTAAAAAACAAGAGATTTTTTCATTATAATTTTGGAAATTATATAAACTTAAGTATTTTTTTCGCAAAATTATATTAAAGATGACTTGTAGAATAGGCTAGTTCACTCAAGATCTGTTTACAATTAAATTTGAGGGTATATTTCGAAATTAAGCCTCTTTTCCCGTAATGTGGTTTGGGCCATTAATCGATTGAGATTCACGACTAAATTGTTCAAATCATACTTTAATTGGATAAGCCCAAAAGAGGCTGACGACGAATATTAGGGTTCTTCTGGATCTGGCCTACCCTAGACTAGGCTTTAAAGACTCGAAATCTTCAACGTAATTTGTTTATGGAGGTCGAAAATTAAGGAGGGAAAGTTAGCCTTCCGCGAATCAATATGAAATCGCCGGCTTCATCCTCATGGAAAGCCCCTCTGAAGTTCAGGATGTAAGCTCCGTGCTCTTATTTCTTCTTTGTATCTAGGGTTTAGCCTAGGTGTTGAGTCTTTGTTTTTTAGGATTGAAAGCCTGATTTGCTAATTTTGATCCAAAAACTGAAGGCCGACAGCTGAGAATTTAATACCCACTAGGCTGGACATCGAAGTCGATGGTCAGCGGTATAAAGACGCTTTCACTTGGAACCCTTATGGTATGCATCAAACCTTATCAAGTATCGTTTCTCATGAATGCAAGAAATTTCGAGGAACTTCTTATGCTTTGTTTGCAAATATTAATTTGGAAATCTGGATTTAGATTTCATTTGTTATGTGAATTGCGGGAATATGCATACATTAGGTATGAATGAAAAATGTTTGCAAGTACGAAATCCTAAATTTCAAATTCATAAATTGTGATTACTGATTACATTTTCATGTGTTCTATTACACAGATATACTATTTTTTGAATTCAAATTTATTATTTGAAATCTGTGTTCTTAAACTCAACCTTAATTTAGTTTGCTAATGGAGTGCGTGCATGTTTATTTCTAAAAGATCCCGATTCAGAGGTGGTGATGTTTGCAAAAAGGACTGTGAAAGACTTGAAACTTGCCCCTGGTTTCCTTCCACAAATCGTTCAATCCATTCAGGTAGCTATTACCGTTTTTTCCCTTTAATTTTAATCTTCAAAATTAAAAAAGGTTGCACTTCAATGCCGATTTGTTGTTGCACTTAATGTTCTCCTATTACTCTGCGTGTCATTTTTTAGTCACAGCTTGCCACCTTTCGATCATATGAAGGCCAAGACATGTATGTTGGTGACAAGATCGTCCCAATTAAGGTTTCTTTCATAAATAAAATGCCAACAAGATTTATATGAATATTACATTTTTTTCGTTTAATGATTTTTCTAACACCTTTTCCATCACATGAACTTCATCAGCTTGATCTTCGAGTGAATCATACGGTTATTCGGGATCAGTTTTTATGGGTGAGAATTGAAAATTGATTTTGTACCATATCATTATTATATTTCTTGTGTTTTCTCATGCTTATTCATCATTTATCTTTTGTGAGCTATGCAATTTTTTATCAATGAGATGTTTGAATTCTATTATCTTAGCTGTTGTAGGACTTGAACTACTTTGATAGTGATCCTGAAGAATTTGCTAGAACTCTCTGCAAAGATTTAGGCATTGATGACCTCGAAGTTGGGGTAAGCTGTAACTCTCCCTTTCTGTATCCATTGCTGAATACAGGTTAGAGATGTCACTAAGCATTTACAATCGACCATATACATGAAATCAATATAAACTTTTTTTTCCACATAAATATAACTTTTTAAAACTAGTCAGTTAGCTAATCGCGTAAAATTTAAAAACTTAATTTTTCTAAGTTCAATTCAAATCTAAATTCAAGCAGCAACTAGACAGTTTACTTAGTAGCTATTTAAATAATAAAAGTGCTTAAAAACTGCTTAATTTAAAAATCATTTAGATAATAAATAAGATACGATTAATCTAACTCGTTTCTATATATATATATATATATATATATATATCAGAGCAGCCAAAAACATTTATATTATACATGTCAACTAGAAATATCAAAAGACAACATTAAAGATGTCATACTGATCACTGATGCTCAATCCTCAAAATGTGATGAAGTCTGCAGCTGTTCCTTACTCCTTACTTTCTTTCTTACCTACGTGTGAAACAATCACACGCTAAGTATATACTTAGTGAGGCAATGTAAAAATATTTAAAACATTCCATAGTAAAATAATGATAAGAACAATTAGAGTGCAAAACTATAAATATCAAAAAAGATTTGAAAATCATAAAACTAACTTGTCAAAACCATTCTCTTTTTCGTAACCTGTAACAATCTCAATATTCATATATAATACAATACATGTTATTTCAATTTGATCCATTCTACTTCACTTTTCATATCAATAAAGCCCAATGTAATATGGATGAGAATATATGGTACGAGAGTCAATGATGAGTATGCACATGTGCCTGACAACAACTATTTAGTTGTGCCATTAATAAAACAATGTATCAATGTATCGATGTATTGATATCAATATATCAATACCAATGTATCAATGTCAGTGTAACATTGTAAACACTACCGTAACTTAACGTCATCAATAATAATAATAGGCCATTGTTGTAGAACACAACTCACTATATCACTGTCGTAACTTAACAGCAGTATTAACCAATAGGTCATAGCCGTAGAGCACAGCTCACTGTCTCATTGCTGTACTTGACAGTAATATCATATTAATATACTCCACCTCTTTGGCATGCCAATATACTAAGACTCTCAATAATTGTACAACGAGCTTTCAAATAATTTACTACTATGAACATTTCATTCATTTTTGATAATATCAATGGATCAAGATAATCACTTCAATATGTAAAAATATGCATTGGGCAGTTCATACCCGAAAATCATTCATAAAGCATTTCAAAATTATTTAATAAAATTCAAATCCTTTTCTTTCAATAATCGAGAATAACTTATCACCAGTCTTTCTCATTTCATAAATAGAGTAAGTAGAACGCACTCACCTTTGCCTCACTAGTAACTTAGCAAGCTGTACAATCACCTTCGACCTTATTCTTGAACTTTTTCCTTATCAACTGCTTTATTCAAATCACGAGTCTGATCACGATTACGATCTACACAACATTACAACAACACATACCATTCAAAATACATGTTAATATCTTATTAGCATTAATACACATTAGGAAGAATATTTCTAATAATTCTTCAAAAACAAGTTCAACAATTAAATCCTTAAACTTTCCAAAAATTTACAATTTGATCCCTAATGCCAAATAATTAGGTATTTCCATTCCAAACTACCTATATCATCATATTTAGCCATTCTTCCTTCATTAACACCTTAAAATTCTAAGCTTGGTTTGTTCATTCTTATACATGACATATGCTTAGCTCACGGCTAAGTAGAGAAAAATGAACAAATATTTTGTTCATTCTTTCTTTTAATTAATCCACATGTTCCCTATTTTAATCTAAAAATGCCACTTGTCACATTAAAAATGAATTTTTAATTCATTTCACCAATTTATCCTCCAACCAATTTCATATTTACAAGTCCTCTTCCAATATGCCATTCCATTACAAGGGAACTAATATAGTTCCTTCCTAACCGGCCATCCTTAAGAAAAATCAACAAATTTTATTTTACGATTTTTGTTCGATCCAATTATCCGAAAATCACTTAATACGATTTTTTCATCAATCATATTATTAAATATACTCCAAAAATCTCATATTTCTAGTTTCCATAAATTGATAATACTGTCATAATAATTATCCTATATTTATGGAGTCTAACTCTGAAATTTTGATTCGATCTGATATACCGATATTCATAAAATACTTCTACTGCGATTTACTCCTTTTTCAAACTATCGAATTTTAATTCATACGAATCTTCTTTACTCTTACTGAGTCTAAAATACTGATCATAAACACTTTTATGAAACCTTCTCCTAGGTCGCCCATCATAAATTTCCCTGATCTGAGCACGTTTAATAATTCTATTCGACCAAATTTCAGTACCTTTTTCCGGTTCTTAATTCTAAAAACCAACATTAAGGTACTTAATTCGATTTGATCTACACTCATACTGAATAAAATTACTTAATGGGGAAATTACCATTTTGGTCCCTAAACTTTTCCTAACTTTTCACTTTAGCCATCAAACTTTGAATTTTTATGTTTTAGTCACTGAACTAAAACCACTAACTTTTAATTCCTTGCATTTTAGTCACTAAGCTAATATTGGGGTATTACATAAGCAATTCATTTTAGAAGCATGCTCATAAAATATTCACCTGCCCTGTTTCATTCTATTTTTATGCCTTCAAAACATATCTTATGTATGCGATTACTTTATTCTTTGCAGCCAGCAATTGCCTTAGCAATCAGGGAGCAACTTTATGAGGTAGCCATCAGCCATCACGTGTTTCTAGCTTATCTTAGCCATTGATGCAAGTATTGTATGGTCTGGCAGTTATTATATCATTGTAATGGTGTGTTTTTTAGATTGCGATTCAAAATGTAACTTCTGCAAGAGAGAACAGAATTAACAAAAAGGGTCGCCGGGCTGCTGAACATTTCCCTATCAGGTTTTTGTGTTGTTTCCTTGCAATATAGTCATCAAGCTTCGATCTTTTGTGCATGTCGATGACATTACACTCTGTTATCGCTCTCTCACAGTAAAGCTAGTGGTGCTGCATTGGACTTGAAGTTATTCAGTTTCAGATCAAGTGTTGTTCGGTATGCTCTCTAGATAAATCTCATGCAGAAATTTTCTCTATTGAGCCTTGAAAATTTGTTACAGTCCATTTGGAAACCGTATTTAAGGGGTGGGGTTTGGATTTCTAGATCCAAATTCATTGTTTGCGAATGGTTTTATTTTGATTTGTCTCAAATTTAAAAGGTTCACTAAGATTTCAACACACTTCTTGTGCTATGTTTTTTAAAAGTCGGCACAAACAAAACTCTCTTACATGTTCCCATATTAGAATTTAGAAAACATCACAGATTTAAGATTAGTTGAAATATTGAACTTGAATCCAGATTCATTAGAACAAAGAATTAATCAATTTAAAATTAAAAGAATATAAATTAATAAAGCTTAAATCCACGTTCAAATTTAGGCGGCCAAACCCAAACCTTAGATTCTTCTGTCAGGGTAGTTTATGAATTGCATGACAGCTCCATGTCTTGAGTGAAATGATACCGAGAATTGGGCCGACAAGATTGAGCATCTAATGCCTTGAATTCCTAAGCGCTTTTGAATTGTGTTTCTTCGAAATAAGGTAATGAGCTTTTTAAATTTAAATGTAACATTAACATCACCTTTTGTCGAACTTGTCTTCCACTGAGTTACACTCGTGCTTGGGAGATTTGTTGAAGAAGTCTCAAATCAGTCATTGAAATCTTTTGCCAATCTGAAACCATTGATGTAGCTTCACTTTGAGTAAACAGCCATTGAAATGCTCTTAATTTTATAACTACACTCATGTTGTTGATCTCATCTTCTAACTGCTTGCTCTGTCACTTCAGAGAACTTCAAAAGAAAGATGCTTATTGATACCCTTTTGTTTCTGCTGTTTCAGGAAAAGAAAGGAGTGGGATTATTATAAACCCGTTCTTGACCTTTTATCGAATGAAGACGTGGATGCTCTCGAAGCCAAAGAAGAGAGGAGTGGTCGGTAAATAAACCTAGTATGTATAAAGGATTAATATTTGATGTACTAATGGAGTACAATTTTATGCTCGACATGTCATCATCTAATTATACACCACCAGTGCATCAAATATTCACCCATGTATAAATGCATTTCGATTTCCTGTGTTTCTTTTTAACAGTATGCTTAGTTGGCAGTCTTTGCCGTTTGTGAACGTTAACATTTTTAAGAACAGTAGATTTCGGTGGTTATGTAGACGATAACAATCTTTTGACAGTAGGGTTTAGTGGCTTTGTAGATTATTTTTAACTTTGTTGTAGTCTCGTCTTTCTTTTAGACTTTCTGTGTTGGATTTGGCATAATATTTAGATTCGTGGTCCAATTATATGTAATATTTTAATATTACAAATATATTACTGTATTTTCGACCCTATTATCAGCCTTGCCCTAGCTTATAATAGTTTGATATGATTATGTATTATCTTTCAATTTTTTCATGCATTTAGAGGGTGATATCTCCATACCCATATTTCTATCTTGAAAAAACTTTACATCAATCAAAAATAATTTTATAAAATCATATAAAATATAAAATATTTTTTTATTGATTTATCATTCTGTCAAGTTATTTTAAATTGTTGTGATTGTATCTCCATAAAAAATCTAAAACTCTCATATAATTTTTATATTTTCTTTATATTTTTTATGAATGATCTAATTTTGTACCTCTTAAATTTTTAATATAACTCTCTAACAATTAGAACCTTTGACATAAAATCCTTTGTCTTTTACTGGATTTTAGCATATAGTTTATCCATCCTTTATTTATATAAAGGTGTTATTTTTTTGAATAATATTTTAGAGGAGTTAATTATTTATAAAAGGGTGTCAATTACATATATTTTTAATTTTTTTTAAATAAATTATATAAAAAATATATTTTTTAAAAAACATTTGGGGGGTTGGTTGTGAGCGTGGCTCCGTATATACATGTAATACATTATATATTAAATATTATCATATTTAGGGTTCTATCCTTATATATGAGAACGTAGTACAATTTATAACCAATCGTTTACTCATTAGTGATGACACTCATGGTGAGAAGATTAATCACTGTTATCGACAGTGGATACATTAGTTCAAACTAAGAAAATATTATTATATTTAAAAAATTTAATCTAAGTTTTCAAAAGGAAGCAAAACTCGTATTATAAAATGAAATCCTTCACCAATGAGCAATAAGCATAAGGGTCCAACTTGTGATGAGCCTCAGCCCCCTTAAAAACTGCTTGCACGACATGGTCAATGCTTTTCCATAGCGTACAAAACTTCTGTTGTTTTGTATAAAATACAGACCAAATTTCAACAAACTCTCGCAGTTTGTCGCCTGATTTTGGGCATCTATGGTTGCCGACAGGGACGGAAGTACTTAGTTAATGAGAGGGGCTGCTGCCCCGAGAAAGGGAATTTCTTTTACCATTGATTTTTTTTATATATATTTTTTAAAAATAGAATAATTATAAAATTGTATTCGGGCCTTTCAAATTTTATGTTTTATCTTCACTCTAAAATTTTGGCTCTGTCCCTGGTTGCGGATAGTAAGCTCACCTCACAATTCATGCTAAAACCATAAATCAATTGTCAAATGGAATGCGTTGACGGAAAAGATGAAGCCCTTTGTTAGCTAATCGTTTTTATTCTTTGTATCAGTATTCTATTCATCGGTATTGGATAGTTTAAATTTTGTTTCGTTTCAATCAAGTTTTTTATGTGTTTTAATCTATTTTTATTAGTATCGATCTGTATTGGCTTGTGCCTATCCATGCCGGCTATAATTATTAAAAAGTCTTAAAATTGAGGTATATTAGCATGTATATATAGTAGAGAACATTTTATATTTAAACTGTAAAAATATAAAATTTAATTCTTGAACTTTAAAAATACCCCTAAACTTTAAAATAAACAAGATTAAGTAAATTAAAGTTTTACATATGTGGATCAAATATTTTTCATATATTATATATACTTTATTATGAAATTAGAAATTAAATATTATATATAATTAAAAATTAATATAATACGTACTAAAACAAAAATGGTACGCCAATTGGTATGGTACTAACAAGTAGACTCATCAAGTTTGATATGAACTCAAAAGTCCTAATTGATTCACTTGAATCCTACTTGATCCAATTTAATCATTAAAAATGTCAACAACAACGTGGACTTATTCAACCAAATAAAAGATAGTTTAAATTTAAATTTATCTAAAATAATTTAAACTCAAAATTATCTGAATTGGAAATAGTACGAATAAATAATCTAAAATAATATGCATCTAAGTAACCCAAACCATAATGCTGTAACTTGAATAACCCAAATAGAATCACCAGGACCCAAACCTAAACGTCCATATTGAAACGAATTTAACAATTTTTCATGCTCAATTTAAAAATAATTTAAATCAAGGTTCGATACGAGAAATGAACATTCTTTTTACTTGTAAAAATGATGGAAATAAGTTATTGTAGGCCAAAAATCAACAGAATTTCATTTCTGGAAGTAAAATTTATATAATTATACAATAAAAAATTCAAAGAGAGTACCTTTAAAATTTATATTTTACGAGATATTGAAAAGACACATTAATTAAAATATAAATTACATATAAATAAATATGGTATACCATATTGTCACGGCCCACACATTTAGTTGGAGATTGAAAGAAAGCCCAAATACATTGAGCCTGATAAATTAATAGATGGCATCTTATCAAGGAATATTCCAAGGGATAAGAACATCTCTCAATGTAAACACAAACTTAAGGAAAGAATTTCATAGTGATAGAGTTTCCTTAGTTAGTGTAGATTTGGTAAGTGACTTTCGATCTGAGCCGTTAGTGTGATTCGATCTCGTCCGTTCATTGTATGGGGATTCAACTATAAATAGAGGCCTCCCCACCTCAATTGTATTCGTCCATCATTTGAGTAATACACTTGGCATTTACTCTAAAAACACTATGTAGTGTTCTTCGCGTTCTTAAGCGTTATTTCTTTTGTTCTTGTTGTCTTTCTCTTTTGTTCGGTTCTTCTTGGAACGATCTTGTGTTTGTGTGCATTGGAAGTATTCGATCTTCCGGAGAAGGATTTCAGGCTTACTTAGTCTTTTGTCTAAGATCATCGACTAAGGCCGCACGTTGGGTTGGTTCAGAAGTCTAGCCCCGTGTCAATATCATTTGGTTAGGTAGTATTTGATTAATGACTTTTTATTAAGTAGTGTTAGAATAATATTTTTACAACAAATATCGATATTCGAATTCATACGGAATGAAGTAGATGAACATCTATAATTACTAGTCCAATTAATGGATCTTGATTAATAATTTTTTTATTTCATAATTGCTTAGCATATTTTTCATTTTAATTAATATATATTTCATTAATGATTCTTTTTTTCAATTCCATGATTGAGATTAAAATCCTAGCACATGCTTTATTCTCAATTATTGTTTTACGTGTCTTATTTCCAAATTCTTAATATGCATCCTTCCAAACTTAAACTTACCAACACTTGTAATTTATTTTGTTTTCAATATTTTAAATAATTTTCACTTTAATAATATATTGTTAAATGAAAAAACTTTGATACACATGTGCTTTTAGTTTTAAGGGCTAGGGTTTTAGGGGTTTAGGTTGTAGGGTTCAGAATTTAAGAGTAGTGTTTAGGATTTAGTGTATAGTGTTTAAGGTTTAATTTTTTAGGATTAGGGTTAGTAATTTAGGATTTGTGTTTTTATAATGTAAATACACAGGCTTGTGTAAAATTAATTTTACACAGCCTGTGTATCAAAGTTTTACCATTGTTAAATATTATATAATTCATGTAAACATATCATCTCCGGCTCGTTCAAATAATTGCCTCACATTTGCCACAATAAAGCCGTTTCCTTCTAACTTGAATTCATTAGCAAGTTCATAATCTTTTCCACAATGCATACATGAGCAAAGACCAGTGTTCCAGAGCAATTACACACAACTGGAGCAATTAAAAATTCACATGACGGAGAAGGAAGATTAAATGATTTCAGTGGGGGACTCTTCTGGATCCGTCGAAGATTCACGGTTTCAGATCGATGTTCGTATCCCCGAACAATGCAGGTGGATGTCGTATTTCTTGTTAGAGTTCTTTAAGCTCGAGGTGACCTTTAAACTTGTGAGTTATGATGCAACTTTGCATATATCTTTGCTGGATCGGTTATACTTCATGTGACTCTTGACAAGCTGACCACTGGCGATTGCAGCCATCAAGGAAAGTTCCCCGGCCAGAACTGAGCCGGCCACAATTGTTGCCAAGAGCCTTGAGTTCGACCCTGGCGATTCTTTATTTGCACCCTTCACCCCAAGCAAATTCAGGCATGCAGACTGTGATGTAAGTTGAGTTCCACCCCCTTCGGTTCCCACCTCAATGGAAGGCAGTCAACATATTCTTGGGTAAGATCTTGATGAAATGGGTGATTCAGATTTTAATAATGAAAATTGGAATACGGACTTTAATTTCATAAAAAAAAAAAACTGTCCATGCCTGGTCCAAATACAACCCTTGTATGATGAAATCAATTATGTATTGTCACAACTCGTGAATTGCATATCCATCCACCCATACGGCTATCTCCCAATTAATTTGAACAAAAGCAAATGTCATTTTGAGGATTCATAGAATCAGGTACCTCCTAGGTCTAATAATATCGGATTCTCCTATTTAGTGGGCTTGTATACGCTTGAACAAACATGTCATTCCTAAATGACGTGTAAAGACCTATGTTACTCGGAATTAGGCGTACGTGCCAAATATTCGAACGGTCGGTCACCTTAGTTAGAAGGTCTTACTTCCACCGTACCTATATTAAAAAATGGGTCAGACACGTGTACCTCAAGGAAAATGGAAGAACTGATCATCATATTTTAGCTTGAGATTCATACAATGATGCAGAACAAATTACCAATTCATAACGTATGCCGATGCAAGGACTTTCTTTTATAACAACTACGAGAAGGTAAGCAGTAACATGTGGTAAACTAACCTGTACAGTAGCCATAGGTATATTCATTAGCAACTCAATCGATTTTCCAATTGTTTGACCAGATCTTCTTTCTTCATTGTCGAGTATTTCTTTAGCTTCTGTGATCGTGCAATAGCCTTCAAATCGCACATCTTCATTTTCATCAAGCTACTTGCATCAGAAGGCAGGGGTGCAATTGAAGCCTCTGATTTAGCAAAATCAGTCTTCGCAGCATTGCTCCTATTTAGTTCCCCATGCAACTTTGAGATGTTCATTTGAACACATGAACCTCTGATCTCGACGACAATTGGCACACTAGAAAGCTTTTTACATCTCTTTTGTGGCAATGGCATTGTATTCTGGCTAGCACCTGGCATCATGCTTGCCTCCTCAGCTTTGTGTTGGCTATGCTGAACTGTTTTTTTAATCATTTTCCCAGTCAACGAGTAGCTTAAAGTATGGTTGTTAGCCCTCTTGCCTTTCAGAAAAGGGGGTGAGTTTGAAACATTTTGCTTTGAATTTAAACAAGGTTCTTCAACATCGGCAGGGTTCGACTCCACATTCGTCTCTACAGTCTTTACCATTTCTCTTTGTAGCCTCGTGTACAAATTTGAAACCAGTTTGCCATCACTAGCAACAATTTCAGGCATCTGAACTTCCTCCATTTGTGGTTTTCCCTCCATGCAATGGGCAGTTTTATCCTCTTCACTTCCATCCTGCAGTTCTGCGAGTGAGGTTAAGGCGGAATGTTCTTTGTCACTCAGAGCAGCTTCTTTTTGCGTCACAACTGGTAAAGAGTCTTTTCTCTTGCCTTCTCCCTTAAGTAATGAATTTGAAAACTGATTCTTGTTAGTTGACTCTACTTTAAACTCTTTGATGCACTGTTTACGTGCAGATTTCACAGCAAAGTCGCATAGCTTTTGCTCCATATCACATTTTAGACTTTCTACCTGTCCAAAAGCACCTAAACTAGAATTAGAATATTCCATGTATCTAGTTATAAAGACCAATAGTTTTAACCAGACTGCTTGCAGTAAATTTCATTATGAACTCATTGATAGGCAGTAGTTTAAGTCAGATTCAAATAAATGACTCAAAGTGGTAACTGAAATACTCCTCTGAAAATACAAAAATTCCATGAGAGAAAGAGCTTATCGTACCTTATCTGCTTTATGAATATTTCCTTTATGTTCAGGATTCGAACATGAATTTGACATAGTAGTTGTATCACATCCTTGCATTTCACATCCATTAACTTTCAGATCACGTGTGCTTATTTTCATCTCATCAGAGCGGCCAATTGTCTGTTTTTGAGTTATCGAGCCCAAATCCTTGGCAATAGTATTTGCAGTCACCTCATTCTGAAACAAGAACCTAAGTTAGGACAGACCGCAACAGACATCTTAAGTGAGTGCGGTCGTAACAGAATCACCCACTTTTGTACCTTCACACAGAATGTTATGCATCCAATTTAAAACCGACAGTAAGGGGAGAGGCTCAAATTGACAAGATATCCAAGACTTCACATATGTAGGACAGTTTCACCGAACACTCTATCTCACGTGTAGCTCAATAAGGGTTTCACGTGGACAACCTCACATGGGATTAGGTATGAACAACAAAACACATTCGAGATATGAAACCATGTTCAGCATTGAATCTAAAACTATTTGGTAGGAGGTAGATAGACCCAACATGCATATAAGGCCACAAGAAAACCCCAAAACTTAGTAGATGTGAGATAACATCACTTTGTTAATATCACTTAACAAAGGTATCTAAAAAAGCATCCAATTTTGGCTCTAACATGAATCAGAGAGCTGGTCATACCTTCACTTTATTGTTAAGATCTGCTGTCATCCCCATTGACCCAAGACTTAATAGATGTGGGTAACGCCACTTAACAAAAGGTATCTAAAGATGCAGCACATTTTGGTTCCAACATGAATTAGATAGCTGGCCATACCTTCACTTTCTTGCTAAGATCTGCTGTTATCCCTGCTGAATTTGATGATGAATCTCGGATTAACATATCTGCGGCAGATATAGAAGTGTTCATTGTTGCTTCCTCACTCACGATTTTCAAACTAGAAGAATTTAACTTTTTCTTCTTGTTCAGGTGGCCAGCTGAATGTTTTGAAGCATCCAGGTCCGTGTTATTCACACCCTGTGCAGCTGCATCCTGTTGAAGAGAAGCATATTTAATTTAATTTAAATTACATGCAACACAGAAAATGATGTGTATATATATAAAGTGAAAAAGAAAAAGTATATTGATTGATATGATGGCATGCTTAAAGTTAAGAAGGGTAAAAAGATGCAAAAGAGCATTTCATTACGAATTCTCTGTAGTTTAAATCACAATTAAGTCAGTTTTTTCTCCCTGCAGTCAGAAATGCAAACTCATTCTGTTGATTGTAACATGTAAAAAGTCATAAGGTCCAACTTATCTTTTAGTGTAGACAAGCTCAAACATCCCATTTGTTGTCTACATGTACAAATCATGCAAAAAAATAAAAATAAAAAAACAAAGAAAGAAGCTAAATGTAGGTCCAAAAAATTCCCTTATTGAACTGAACTAGTTACAAGTGAATTGATATTCAGTGATACTACCTTTTACATCAAGCAGAAAGTTTATAAAACCACGAAAACATCAAAAAGTACTTTTGAAGGTTCAAATGCTTTAAAAATTTTCATTTCAATTATTAAATCAGACACAGTGAAAAAATTACTAACAGCTGCAGGAGAGCATGAACACCACGGTTAATCAAACCTTTTCGACAAAGTTTTTTCCTTTTTTAATCAGAACTTGCTAAATGATATTGAATTCGATTGTTTGACCAAAAAGAGAGCGAATGAAATACCTTAACCTTAGTCCAGTTTAGGCTATTTGTTCTCTTCCGTACAGAATTGGGAGAAAAATGCTGGATTGCATTTTTATCCTTAATAGTATGACCACTTTCTTTGAGCTTCTTGATAGTTTCTAAATCGAGCATAGTTACAATGCTCTTCTCATCAAATTGACCAGCTGCTGGCCGCAGGGAATGCAGCATCAGATCATTGACCTCAGCATTGGTTAGCTGCTAACGAATTATAAATTAGGACAGCAAAAAGAGGAAGTAAAGCAGACTGTACTTTAAAAGGTACAACTAGTACATAGAGAAACCAAGATGCAGCTGTCAAACATAACTTACAGAAAATTAATCACCGTGTACATCTGCAATGGATTTAAGGCTATTTTTTCCTCTCATCTCCTTTTCTGTTTTATATTCTCTCCTTTACCATACAATAGGCACTATATCATTTCTCTTCATATTTCTACATAACCGAGTCTGCTTTTGTTTAGCATCTAAAACGCAAGGCAATCAAGCATAAACACTATGCATAACTTCAGATTAAGATCCCCCAATCCCATTAAAGATTTTCTCAACTAAAATATTTGTACCACTTAAGATTAGTATAGCAAGTATATGCAGTGGTGTCAACCTCCGAATTTTGTCCCCTTAAAGACATTCTCAATCAATATCCTCACACAACCTTAGCAACAGCACCACAGAAAAGACACCAAGTTGTTTCGTGATTTTGAGTTCCCAAGTATGATAAGGTTGGATACATTTATACCATTTCAGCCACAACAATAAGCATGTAATTTATATGAATCTCTCCATAAGTATGGGTACATAGAATCAAACATGCAGATTCATGCAAAATATTCATCATAACGAAAGCAACAAGCATTTGAAGGCCAACAATATCAACCATAAAAGTCTTGTTTAAAGGCAGAAAAAAATGTTATTACAAACTAATAAAAGCTTGTAAATATCAAATAATGAACACTAAATCTCTTAAAGAGCTTGCATGAAGAATTCAAACAAATAAATCAACATTGGGGCTATGACAGATCCAGCATCTACCACCCTGTTAGAAAGAGAGAGAGAGACTAAGACAGAAATGCAAAACATTCAAAGAGGCACAAAGCAAGATGCAAAGTAGGGAGACATGGCAAGTTGTCATATTAATATAACAGTCACTCTTAATACATCCCTTAATGACAATATATCTAACTATTTCAACTTCAATGACAGCCCAAAAGTCGGAGTTCTCTTTGTATTTATGTGGAGATTAAATGGATCCTTGACCATAGACAAGTTAAAGCAAAGCAAGGATAAAGCTTCATGTAACTTAACTGTTTCTGAACCATTTGCTTTTTTCACTTCAAGCTCCATAGATGTATTTGATGAACTAAATTCTTCTTTGGAAGTTACATTGGGTCCATTGTTTTCCTCCTTCACAATGGAACATGGATCTGAAGAGCTTGATTTTTGGTCCTTATGCAGGGCAACTGAGTTGTCTGGGGAACCAGACCTTGAATGTAAGACAACATCCTGAGATTGCTCGTTCTTGAAAGGAAAATTGTCTTAGTTCATGAAATAATGCATAAAATAAGCAGATATTAGAAGGAAAATTAATAATTAGACGTTAGGAAACCACAGGAAAAACAAAGAAAACCAATCTGCCGGCAACAATGAGTTGACTGAACTTATCAAGTTCTATGGCAGGCACAAGCATTCCAAATAAATTTAAAAATATCCACCTCTACTTAAGGCTATTAAAGGTTCTCGATTCTCTTCCCATCCAAAATGAGTAAGGGTAGCAGAAAAATCCAACATGATTACATCTAGACAGTACTAAACCTACATTTAGAACAAACATGAAACAACACAGGTACCAGCAATAGACTGAATCATTCGGTAAAAATAGCTTAAATTGAAGAAGCAAGAAACAATATATACTACACAAATTTGGTTGAAAATTGCAGAGTTAAGGGAGACAATTTGTAAAGTCAACACGAGTACACAAGCTTGTGGTATTATCTGTTTAAATTTCAGAGTTGAATCATGTTCATGGCAATTTGGTAAGAAAACATGAAAAATATCCGAGTCAAACCTGCTCATTTTCCTCACGACAAAAACTTTTGAGCAAGGCCTTCACTATTTCATGCAACTTCTCAGCAGGTTCTGTATGCATCAATAAGAAAACCTCAATGTCATTCTCATCCTTGCTCCTCCATTTCTTTATTGAGATATCAAGGCAGTTGATCTTTGATCTCAAGGCATTACAGCAGATGTCATGCCATTCTTCATGTTCATCCCAGACCAGTTCACTTTGGAGCAACACCAATTCTTTTTCAAGTTCATCAATTTCAGTATCTGCTTTTGCAATCAATATCCTCAGCACTTGAACACAAGATTTCTCGTTCAAGGCATTTTCTTCAATCATATCTGCAAAAACCCAAAACATTGCATAAATAACAAAAGCCAAGAAACACTATACAAATCAAAATTACAACAAAAATAGGACCATCATTATACCGATTCCATAACCGAAATAAAAGTCATACTGCCATTCTGGTTGTATGCAATAGCTGCTATCTTCTGCAGATTACCGATGTACAGTCAAATCACACTAAAAAAAACAATGATCAAATAGTAATGCATGCATGTAAGCACTAATTCAAGAAATAAGAAAGCACCGTCAGGGAATGATGGGCCCCAGAGGTCACAAGCCATCAACGGTATATCCTGAAATGCAAACAATGCAATATTATGATTCTTATAAAACACAAGAAAGCACAATAATGATTCATTACACAATAAAAATTGAAGGGTCATCAGTTGCTCCTATCGCTACTTGGAAAGCACCTAAGGTTCTCAAATGTTAAGGAGTCTCTAATGAGGTCCTTGAATTCGCAACAATAAATTCAAGATTCATTCCCTGGTAACAATCAAGATAATCCAACATGGAGAAAGGAAAAAATAAAATAAATCATTGCAAAGTAAACATGATTAACAAGGTACTATCAAGAACGTTAGCATAAACAAAACTATCTGCATATACATTAGTACATAATTATTTAATGAACAGTCGTCTCCAATTATTTAATGAACAACAAAAAATTATTAACTAATAGTAACGCTTCAAACCAACAAAAAGAAAACTCAGTTTTGATTACCTTGCTAGCTTATAATCAACCACTTTCACTTAAACCGTGTTCAATCAAATAGATTAATTAATGACTAAGAAACATCAAAACTCAAATTAAAACTACTTCTTTCCACCCCCAACCCTCATCCCCAATTTTCATCAAACTAACAAAATATTTATAAGAGAAATTCAAGGCTGAAACAAAACTAGGAAACTAAATATAAAACAAGGTACGAGTCTCAAACAAATAAATAGAGAAAAAGGCGAAAAAAATCCCCAGAAATGTAGCTTCCCCCCCCCCCTTTTTTTTCCTCGAAGGCCAAACAGTACCTTAAAGAACGAATCACGATGAGGAAACGAAGGAACGATTCAGCTTCCCCTGATTGAGCCCTACGAAGCATAATCCAACATTTTCTATAATTTCGAGATCTCAAAAGAAATCATAGAAAGGGAGAGTGAGTGAGCTTAGTGAGCAAGGTGTTTGTGTGTGTGTGTGCGCGCGCGCGCGTGTTAATGAAGGAGAAAATACTGAGACCGAAAGCGACACGTTTCTTTTGACGATGATGCGTTGAGGAGGGACTGTTATGGCAATCCAGAACTTTTATGAGGGTAAAATAGGAATCATAAATACAGATGGCAAGGAAAGGCCATTTGTGTCAGATCACACGTAGGACGCGTAGGAAGCTGTGGGCCCACACAAGAGATTTCCCTTTTGTTTTTCCCTTAGACCTATTTGGCATAATTGGCTGCACGTGAACCGTTGATTAGTGAACTTTCTCAAAAGCACATCGGACGGTAATGAAACGCCTCTATGTCGTGGGGTCCACACGCTTTGGTGTTAATAATATTCGGGTACTGCCGTTCCTACTGTGTAACCCTTATTTTCATTCTTAATCTTATTTTGTACTGTAACCTTCTTCAGGGTTACCGAGTCTTAGCTTTGGACGGTATATGATTCGACCAACCAAGTAATGCTCCCGTCTACATAATAATATCTCTCGACTCTCATCTAAATAGGTTGGAAAAGACGTTGATTTTGCAATGTACGAAACTTCGGTACTGCCTGCATGCATTGACTGCTATTTTACCATATTTTCATGCCACGTGTCAACAAATTAGTACTAGCTTCTAAGGGTTGAAAATTCACATTAAAAAAATAATTATACCCTTAAAAATTTTCATTTCTCAGTTTTTTTAGTTGTCTGAACAGATTAAATGATTTTGGTAATAAAAGATGATATTGTTCATCTTGAGTACTTAGCCTGCAAATGTATATAAATTTATTTATATTCAAAACTGCCTAAATTTATTGTAGGCTAGTCTATGTGGTTATTAAATTTATTAATGTTAATACGAAATATTATAAATCGAGTTAAAACGAGTCAATTTTTTTTTACACCAAGTCGAGTTTTATCCACCCTTACCGGACACAAGTAAATTTATTATTTTTCTACTAAATTTTCCAAAAATATGAAAGGTCATTTTCTGGGTGTGCTTGTTGACAAGAGTGTTGGACAAGGGCAGGAGTGTCTTTTAGGCTCAACCAGCCTCTTTTTCTTTAGCTTACTATTCAAAAATTACCCAATTACATCAGTTAATCAACTTATATATCCAGGTCAAGACCTATATTCCTAACATTGGTAAGTGTCCAACACTGGTATGTTCATTTTTTCCCCAAGTTTTTATATATTTGAAGGATCGTTATCTCTCTCTCTCTCTCTCTCTATCTATCTATATATATATATATATATATCAGACATGGTAAAGAGAATTGAAGAGTTTGAATAACACAAGTCCAAGAGATTTCATAGATGACTGGACTTAAATTTGTTTGAAAGCAAAAGGCTTAAAAAGGAATTCAGTTTCGGCTCATAACTCCAAGATCCCATTCAAACAAAAATGTGGGAAAAAATGTGTTTACAATTACTTTAAAATTTCTGTCAAACAATGAAAAGCTGTAATCATTGTAAAATCATGATTCTTTACATTTCAATTGTTTCCTTCTCTACTTTTTCTACCTCATATTGCCTGCTTATGATATTTACATTTTCCTTGAAAATCTAATACAAAATATATAAAGCTCAGGAAATAGATGCAAAATGATTGAATATAGTCTCCAGAGTTGATTGGCTGATACTGTATTCAGCTATGCCCGATTCATTCCTGACGTAAAGAAATTCTAAATTCATATATGAATAAAAATGAACAAGAAAATGAAAAAAGTATTAAAAAATGTGGTTTTACTGGCCCCAACCAGTGCTGTAATTCTCCGGTTTAAGTTATATAAGTTGAACTGCCAGACTAACCGGTTTCAGTTGAACCGGCCAATCCTATCCAAATTTTCCAACCATAGGAAATGGAAAAAAAAAATAATGAAGGTTTGAGAGATGCTTACCTGTTTCTCTCCAAGTGCCCGAAAACATCTGCTAATGAGAGGCCTTCCCTATATGGTAACTGCGACCAAAAAATACTGAATCAGTTCCTGTCACTTAACTAAATCACAAAGCAGCAATATATTGTACAAACCATTGGTTTATCATATGTTACTCGAACCTGGTGAGCATCGGGGCATGGGTATGCATGTGATACGAGTAACTCTTTTTCTTTCTTAAAACGATCAAACAGTTGAAAATTAGTCGGAAAACTATGGGAGATTTTTACTTGATATTTAGTACTGAGCACGAGTATGACTTTAATACAAGTATAATCCTTTTTCTTTTCTTTCTTAAAACGATTAAACAGGTGAAAATTCTTCAAAAAACCAAGGCTGTTTTCTTTAGCTTAAGTAACTGAAAGTAACTATGAATTTTACCTGATATTTAACACTTAATCCATTGCACCCATGGAAAGTTGCACCAGGAAATGAAGCGTGTATAAATGAATCAATGGCTGAAAACTTCTCACGAGCTAACCACCACTCAGAAAATATTGGCAAAGGTATACCACCTAAGGAACAGGAATAGTAAGTCAAAATTGCTGTAAGAAAGAAAATAAACAATGGAGGTATATAGCATGATAAAAAAATGTCTTGTTTCACGCTGTGTTTCTATGAATGGCATCAACAAAATTATTTTTCATCAGCAGTGAATGGATTAAAATAACATCGGTAGATGACTTATACCATCCCTAATCAACTGCTCTGACAATTGTTCACCAAAAAGCCCATCAGAGATTGGTCTTGAAGAAATAAGAGGCTTCACTCTTTCTTCATTTCCGAGCCAACGGCCAACAACAACTATGATCTCCTTTGACAAGCTAATTTCGGCAACTGATGCATTTTCTGATGTAATGGAGTCAATGCCCCCAATACAGACTTCAAGATCGTTTAGTAGGCTTCTTGGATGGGAAGGAATGTCAAAGAGCATTTTTTGAATAATGTGGCAAAGATTTTCCAAATCAGCAGAGTTCACTTCAGTGGGTTTAATCTGATTGAAGATAAGAATTTATTGCGTTACAAGTGTACATGTGTTTCAACTCTGATTATCGAACATTACTTATCAAAGAATGACATCATATTTAACTACATACCTCCAGCTCAAGATGATTTCCAAACCTTGTTTTTAAGTGCTGGGGACTTCCAATGCACCTTAGCCTGCCTCCAACCTAAATGTAAGATGGTTTACATCAAGTGAATTAAGTGAATGCCAACAAGTTTCATAAGTTTTAGGATGAAAGGAGCACTGGTACCATTATCCCAATTCTGGTACATAATGCTTGAGCTTCATTCATGCTATGGGTAGTAAGGATCACAGCTGTCTTTCCTTGTCTGGTCGATAGGCGGGATATTACTTCCCACATGAATCTTTTTGCAATGGGATCCATACCTAAAATAACTGATAATTACTAACTGCTAGTAAACAAAAATAATGCTCTAAATATAACATCATGCAATTCTCGCAGATTCCCTCTTACACAACAATTAGCTAGAATTTAATAACACAACACTCTTAAACAATAGACAACAGGCTAGAAACTGCCATCAAAGGCCATATCCCTGTGCCGATCCAAGCATAGCTTTTCCAGAACTCAAACATGTGGATTGTAACCGTGTAATTAGAGTTTATTTCTAAGTCAATAACTAGTAGTTTAGATTTACAAGAAGTCTTCTTTAAATTAGAAATAAAGTCTTATTTATCTTCTTTAAATTAGAGATAAAGTCTTATTTAAATTAAAGATAAAAGTATAGTTTTAGCTATACTAAAACTCTGAAATTGCCTATTTAAAGGCTCACCTCATACACATTTAAATAAGAAGAATAAGAGAAAATACAGAGAAACACATTGTGTTCTCTGTTAAAAATACTATTTTTGTTCTATCGTTAAACTGTAGTTTTTCATATTTTATTGTTCATTGTTCACCGGTGTTCATCTTCTCCGGCCACCATGGCCCCTTTCTCACATGGTATCATGAGCCAACAACGATCTTGATATCGTCACCAGTGATGTCATCTCTAATCTGAAACAGATCGACGATCTAATTTTTCAGATGCACGTCGTTTTTCTTTTCTGCTACTATCATTAGGCCACACTCGTTCCTCGACTTCTCCCTCATTCGAATCTTACATCTATGGTGAAATTTTTACTCGTTTAATTTTATTATTTTGTTCTCTATTTAATGGTTCTATCTCAGCCATCAATTATAAAAGATAGGGAAAGGTTATAGTTTAGCCTTAAAAACTATCTGGTTATATCTTAGCCATCTATTGTAAAAGATAGGGAAAGGAATTTACATCAAAGATCCAAGTTGGGTTTTTAGTATGTGTAACTACCAGCTTGAGGGGAGTGTAGATTCCTGTCATCATAGCCTACATCTTTCGCATCAGAAATCCAGTCAGGAAGTGCATGCTGGAGCATCCAGTGGAGAATCCTGATATTCCAACTAATGCATCAATCAAATCAAAGACTCTCAAGAAAGGGGAGCTTTTTTTTTTCTAAGGAACAGCTCGTGAAGTTTGAGTTGCTGTAAAAAAATCAGCAAAGATAAAATTGCTGGTTTTTTCTTCTTCTTCTTTTTTGCACAAGGCATCGCATCCAAGATCCAAGCTGGTTCTCTACTACGTTTACTCACCAACTTGAGGGGGAGTGTGGATTGTAACCGTGTAATTAGAGTTTATTTCTAAGTCAATAACTAGTAGTTTAGATTTACAAGAAGTCTTCTTTAAATTAGAAATAAAGTCTTATTTATCTTCTTTAAATTAGAGATAAAGTCTTATTTAAATTAAAGATAAAAGTATAGTTTTAGCTATACTAAAACTCTGTAATTGCCTATTTAAAGGCTCACCTCATACACATTTAAATAAGAAGAATAAGAGAAAATACAGAGAAACACATTGTTCTCTGTTGAAAATATTATTTTTGTTCTATCGTTAAACTGTAGCTTTTCATATTTTATTGTTCATTGTTCACCGGTGTTCATCTTCTCCGGCCACCATGGCCCCTTTCTCACAAAACATGTAGCGTGTAAGCAACTAAACTTTTTTTTTCTTAGACCACAAAGCAACTAAAGTTAATACGTTGAGAATTTGAAATTAAAATTTCATAATAGCTTTAGAATAAAAGCATGAGAAAATTTTGGGAAGGAACACCATACAACCACTTGACTTGAGTAAAAGCAAACAAACATGCTTACAACATATCAAGGGAGCCAAGCAATACAAGCTTGATCAGAAGATCTATAAGCAATTTTATAACATTTCTAAACACAGAAATTAATTGCTATCATTCATTAAACGGTAAAAAAGGCATATAGCAATAAGAGCTGCATGCAAAACATTTGTCATGTCCTTGCAAAGTTCATGATTTAATTCAACCTATGCATACCTGTGGATGGCTCATCAAGAATGACAATTGGAGGATCTCCAATCATTGCAATTGCAACAGACAATTTACGCTTGTTCCCTCCACTAAGGGTGTATGATGGTTTGTTGGCATGCTTTAGTAAGTCAAACTCTACAAGCTTTTCCATAACAACCTGCCAAAATAGTTGCATGCATCAGGTGCATTTTGTTGTCATTACTGCATCAAATTAATATATTGATGCTAATGGGTTAAATGAAGTCATTACTGCATCAGACAAAGCCTCTCAAATTATCGCGCAATGTTGAATGCTTCAAATCAAACTAGAACCCTTCTACTATACTGATGAGAAGTAAAATGATTAGAATAACTACAGCAGATACACATACATCATTCATTATGTAGTCCGAAACTCCTTTTATCCTTGCATAAAGTTCGAGGTGCTCTTGCACTGTAAGATGTTCCAATAAAGCATCAAACTGAGGGCAGTACCCAATCTGCAGGTGATCCATTAAATAACAGAAAATAGTTGAATTCTTTCCGATAGACTATCCAGAATTCTAGATCAAACAGAAGAGTAAAATAAACAAAAGAATCTAACATACATGACGACGGACAGCTTTTGGATTTGAAGATATGTCTTTGCCAAAAATGAAAGCAGATCCTTCGGTTGGAGATTCTTCTCCTGTATTGGGGGAAAGAAAAGGAAAATGATGTGGTTCAGACGGACCAAAATCTTAAAATTGTACAATATCTTAACAGATTAAAGTTTCAAGAAGATTCATGAAACAGATATTATATAAAGGAGCACAGTTTAAGAGAAAGAATATTATAATTAAATTATTAACAATTATAAAGGCCAAGTCATTCTTCATGAATTCAATTATTGCACAATATTATATAATGGAGTGTTCTGCAGATAAAATACTGTCTAAGCTGGACAAGTGCAGCATACCAGTTAGCATGGACAAAGTGGTAGTTTTCCCTGCTCCATTTGTTCCCAGAAAGCCAAAACATTCTCCAGCTTGAATGGAGAAAGTTAACGAATCTACAGCTACTTTTGCACGGTGATCATTTCCTCCAGGATACACCTGAGATTGGTCGATAAATATTACTACCAAGCAATAATAAGAGTACAAGAATGACATGAATAAAATCAGGGCCAGTAGAATACCTTCCGAAGATTACGCAAGAAAAGAATGGAATTGTCAATGGAACCAGAAAGCACCCTATGTCTTTCTGTTCTTACATCTATGTCTTCATAAAGGAGAACAGATGTTTCAGAGGAAGATTTCAGAAAAGGTTCTAAAACAGAATCATCACCCTGATATTGTTTTTTCCTCCACCACTTCATTAGCCTTGCAGAAGTCAATTTACAAGTAGGCAAGATTTCAAGCCCAAGAGTCAGAAGAAAGTAACCAATAGCCTGTCACAGCAAGAAACATGCAAGTTTTATTTGAAACTTCCAGGAGGAATGAAAAGAATTTTCTAATCGTAATGAAATGGGATAAAAAAAAGGAACCTTGACTACACATGCAGTACTCAAAACTGTATTCACTAAGGACTTTCACTCTCACACCAATAAAAATGATAAGCATAATAGCAGAAAATAATTAAGCCAGAAGAGTAAGAAAGATAATAACCTCAACTCCAAGATAACAAATGGAAGCACCAGTTACATTCCAATCAAAAATCCCATCACTAGATTTATCTTTCATCCCTTGCCGAAGTAGGGCCAATGAAGCAAGCCCATCGGCAAAGCAGAACCCAGGGGATAACCTAAAGAAATTCTGGAGAAATACATAACTTAGTCAAGTTCACCAATCTTGCGAGCAAAATTGCAGCATATTGAACAACCTATGTGAGATCATGTATAATTTAGGTTCTAGATCAGTTATTTGACCAATTTCAGAAATATTCCAGACATTAGCAGTGTTAATTCTCTGCAAATGTCAGTAGATAACCTTTTGTAAGCTAATAGATTTGTGAGTTAAATAAAAGCATGGAAACAGTCTGAGTCATCCAGGAGTATTTATAGAACCAAGCCCGATTTAAAACACATAAGCAAGTTCTTACAAATGTCTGAAATTATTTTTAATAAAGTTATCTGGGATCACGGATTCCTTTTCTCAATTTACATTAGGTAAAGCAAACTACTTGTTGTTGGGGAGAGGAGAAACAGTAAAGGGGGAGGGGGAAAAGGAATGGGTTAAAAGCATGTTAGTATCCAAAATTTGAAGTATGAAAAGATACCTTAATTAGCCTTCAAATAGGTCTTTCACCCTACCCAAAAATTTCCACTAGACTAACACTTAAAACTAATGAATTATTGTTGACATGACAGCAAAGAATACCCAAAAAGAAAAAATATAACAGATAAGAAAATCAATGATCTTGAAAAGCCTGGGAGACGGACTGAATTTCCATCCTAGAAAAGGTTTTAGTTTCCGCTGCATAAATTTATTTTTTTACACTAAAATAGTGACATTATATCTAAACTTGAAAGTCCGAATTCAGCCTTCTAGCTGGAAGCGAGGTTATAATAATCATGTCAGTTCTGATGATAGCAAATTAGTGATATGGAAAACAAAAAGTTGAACAAAGTTTGCATTTGTTTGCTCTGAAAGAGAGACCACCATAGCAACGACAATGTAATTACTTAATAAATACTGAGCTCAAGGAAACAAACCTTCAGAAAAGAATTTGCATTTGCAGTTGCTTTTATAAGCCCCATAATAAATGAAATAACCATGAGAATGAGTCCTGTGAAAAAGTGGATCAGGAGAACCACATTCTGTCCACACAAGACAAATATAAAAAATCATGTCGTTGACAAATTTAGAGTCGTAACTGCTGATGATATAACAATGAGATAAGAATGTTACCCTACCTGAGCCATAGCGTGGTCAGAGAAGAAGAAAGTAAGGCAATATGTTGATGACGCAATTGCCAGACCATACTCCAGAAACATGATGACTGTTGGCAAGAAACCTCTTCCAATGAATTGATCAAGACCTACAGACCCAATTAATTTTAGTAGAAGCTTCAAAAGAAATTAAACAAGATAAAACAGCAAGAAGTGATTATTTAACACGGAGAAAAAGATGGATAACTCATTGGGTCATGTTACATATCTCATGAGTCATACACTAAGTGTCAGGTGTCACAAGGTAGGAAATAAACCTATATCCATAGAGACAGCCATAGTAGCATCTCCTTTTTGTCAGTAGAAAACTTAGTAATATACATATCTTTTTCGGAATTATTTATTTGCAACAAATTATCTTATGAATAATAGCCCAACATCTCTGAGAAACTACTGCACATGATGTCCACGTTCAATATTTCCACGTCCCTAGGAAGTGTTACGAAACTCCAGAAAATACAAAGTGAAATTAGAGTACATCACTAGTGATGTTTAACATCTCTTGTTAACTAATAGCAAATATACAAATTCCGGTACATTAAATTACTATCTTGGACATCTAGCAAGTCCTAAAGCATTTGGAGGCTCCACATATACAATGAATACATGACAGCCAATAAAAGTAAAAAATATGAGCATTATCCATGCATTGCTGGTTACATGGGAACAACTTAATTAGGAACGCAAGTGTAGGAACATACCAAACACATAGAAGAGAATTATGGAAAAAGTTGAAGGAAATAAGAAACTGATGAAGTCCCATACGTATGTTGAAACCCAATATGAAATTACAGAAACCTGAGAAAGAAAGTACTTTATCATGAAATACATGTATTGCTTAAACAAATTTAGTTTAGATTATTGGATGAATTAAAACATACTCCGCTGATCAGTTGTTGGTGCTTAGCTTTAACTTCCCGTTCCTGCACCAAATAAGAAGGCCAAAATCAGGGACGAACCCTTTTTCCCACATTTGAAATTTTTCAGCAGACATAACTGTTGGTATAAGCCACAATAGTAATTGTCTATGGTATAAATAGACATAAACAATTTCATCTAGAGACAAAGAACCTTTTAGTGGCTATACATATAATTGGAAGGAATTAGAGGGATGAAATAGTAATTGCAGGAAAAGACTGCACCCTGTAAAGTGAGATTATGAAGAGGAAATTTTAGACAAAGGAACCACCACAGAGGAAGCAAATGCAGAAATAGAAGTGTTTGATAGAATCAGAACCCCATTACTACTCAAGACAGTTACACTTGACATTTCTCCTAGGGAGCAAGACAATCAAACTGGGACCCTGAGATTATATTTGATGAGTGTACGGGCACCGGAATGCACAATCTATGGTCCTGAATCCTGGAAACATTTGCATTAGCCAAATGTTTGGTGACCTAATCAAGTCTCTGTTTGAAACAAAATTTCAACCAAAAGGAAATTTGACTAATAGACTTTGGTCTGACCAAACCACATAAAATCACTAATGATTCCAACCATGATGAAACAGTGGACAGAAGAGGTTTACTCCATGGAGCTGGTACAGATATCAAGTACCGAAAAAAGGAAAACATAATACTATAGGAAATTGAAGCGGTAGAAAAGCATAAACAGACAAGTATAAATTTATACTGTTTTTCCTCCTTTTTCAGAGGGGGATAGGGGATGTTGAGAAAACATGGGAATGGACCAGTGAACTGCATATTTTTTATAAGCCTGCACCCATGGTTCACTGTCTTTTTTAATAGAATGATGAAAAAGAAATGTTTCTTTTCCTGTAGTTCAGTTCAAATTTCTTAACCCGTTCTAAATAAAAAGTATTTAATGAATTAGAAAGAAAACACAGAATATAGAATTAGGAGTCAGGTCAAAAATTGAGAAATCAATCATCAAGTGGTGTTATGCAACATATCAAGATAGCAGTTTAGAGAAGACAAAATAATCTGGAAAGAATTAATAAGAAAACAACATAATTGACTCAAAAACTTTTATGTAACACATACAAAACCTAGCACTCTAAATGAAGTTCCCGCGCTAATGAGCAAGTGAATGTTTTATGAGTATGGAATAGTATCAAGAAAGTTCCTACTTCCCTGATCACCAAAGAACAATGAGCCAATGAAAGGCAGGGAGTAACTGAATTTTCAACAAAGGCAAACAATTTCATCATTCCACATTTACAATTAATTGCGTTTTGTTGAGAAGTGTCCTATGATGCTGCAACCTAGTATTATACTGTGAGAAACAGAGTTTTTCTCTGTGTTTTTCTTATATTTCATTAGTGAAAGAGAGTCTATTATATAGACTTTTACAGAGGTGTTTAACACCAAGTGGTTAACCTATAGGATAAGACTTTTATCCTTTACAAAGATCAAATTTAAAATTCAAACTACTAGTTAAGATAAAGTAAAGATAACATACAACTTCTACTCTATCTAAAACTCTTTACAACACACGGTTATGCATACTAACTAACATATACCTTTACAAGGGGCACAGCAAATGAAGCAGGAATGAATGAGAAGGCTATGTTAATAATAATAGCAGCAGAGAATGCATCCAGATCCTGCAAAATTCAGATGAAGTATCAAAGTAAATATCTGGCAGGCGTGGACCGTGTGGTTGAAAAAATGAAGGAAAAATCAATAAATGGCTACATTATTTAGAAATTAAAGTATTGGTTTAAAAAGTGCAAAACAAAGACATTTGAGAGCAATTTATTTATTTATTTTTGGTGTTTTTTGCAACTTGCAAGCAGGCATGTAAATATTCGGCTTGGATGCAAAGTCCGCATCACATGCACTACTTAGAACAAACATGTATAAAAGCATCAAGGGTACAAAATGGCTCAGGGTGTGCCAATCCTATCCATAAATACACTTACTGGTACCTTCCCTCCAATCTAGCCCAAGTGATAATACCTTCTCTCCCAGTCACTTCAGCGTTAGAACCATTGTGTGAGTTATCCGAGAGAAATTTCAGCCTTTGTAAATAATGTAGTAATTATCCTACTTAAAGTTTATCTCCCTAATAGATTAGATTTTATCCTTAGTAGGACTCCTTATTGTAGTTAGAGTCTATCAACTTAGTAGATTAGAACTAAAAGTTATCTTGAGAAGGTCTTCTTAATGTACTAAAAGACCTAGAGCCTATATAAGTGTGTATCGAGAGATGTAATTTTGATTGAGCAATAACAAAATACAGAATATAAAATTCTGTTTCTTCCTGTTCTGTCAACTTACACATTGTGTGCTATGTTTTGATAATTTATTAGACATCTAAAGAAAACCTTTAATTTGAAAGTGTCGACATGCATGTTGGAAACATTTTAAACATTTTTAAAAAGCTTTGTTATCCGACCTTTTGTCACATAGGTATTCCTTTTCAAAAAGCTTTGTTATCCGACCTTTTGTCACATAGGTATTCCTTGTAGCAATTTATCAAAAATATTAAGATGGCATAAAACAAATTATTAGAATCTTCTTATATTTTTTTTTCTTTTCAGAAGGCAAGAATGTCAAATTTTATAACATGACATCCATCCTAAAAGAAAATAGAAACACGTGTACAGATCTATAAAATGTTTACACTTTAAAAAACTAGGGAAACTTGATCACCGTGGAACATATTTTCTCAGAAATTAACAACAAATATCACAGGGTGTAAACATACGTCAAAATTGCAACCACATAATTACATCGTTATTATAAATAGCATGAGTTATTATGATACGTATTATTCATGTTAATAGGAGGAGAGAAGCTTACATGACGCTGTAAACGCTGGCTTTTTGTCATTGGAAGAGGATGATTACGTGCTTGAATTGTCATATTTTTGTCATTAGTAGCAAGCCTAAGAATTGCAGAGTTCACCAAGTTGATAAAGGTTGGAGCAGCATGCTGACAAGTAGAATTGTGCAATATGGTATATCCCAAACTCCCATCATCATACTGTCCATCCATCACAACTGCCCCATACCTACCCAGGCAGACATAAAAAAAAAAGAAGAAAAAAAAAGTAACATACATGCTTAAAGTAAGCAATTCAAATTCCAGTTGCCTTTCATCATACTCAGAATACTCAAACAGATGAAAGAAACCACAGTAACCAAAAGTTCTAGGCACATTTTTCAACTTAAGATAGAGCAGGCTGAAACTAGAGAAAAATGCAAACAAATTAATAATCTCTTACATAGAGCAAAAGAGAGGCATCTGAACACAAATTGGATATAATGCTGATTCGAACATGACTTGCCGATAAGTATGATAGGATATTTAATTATTTGAGTTAAATCAGTTTAAAACTTAAAATCACGCAGAAAATAATGAAAAAAGAACCCAACTCAAAAGTCTTCATCGAACTACATGGGCTTGGTTAAATGAGTTCTTTCTATGTTCTTAAGCATACAATGTAACTCTGCTACCTCAACCCTGCATTAATCTACACTAGAAGTAACAATTAGATAATTCCGACTCATTTGGTACCCAACTTCCCAAGTAATTTCTTCATCCATTCTCAAACACTTAACTACCCATAAAAGTAAAACCTAACATCCCCCGTTTTCACCAACTTAATAATAGAACACACCGTACCGTCTTAAATTGAAAAAAGAACATACAATGTTATATGACTTTACGACTGTATTTACGACCAGTAATCCCTTCACATATGATAACTTCCGGTTGATTTTAAGACATCTAAGAGATTTTACTTAATTCATATCCATACACCAAGAATTAAATCTTGCTCATTATAGCTGTATATCTCCAGCCTAAACCCTAGAGAAGTAATACACAGGCATAACCGCATACCAATTACTACATAGTTATACCACCAAAAGTTTTTTTTTGTATCAAACGCTTTTAGAAGCATCTTTTGAAATATCATTAAATGGATACAGTCCAAGTAAAACTGTATTTAACCACAACTGGAAATTAAAAACACACACACAAACAGGCAAATGCACTACAACTTTGAGATATCAAAACACAAGAGCTCAAAATATAACAAATGTTCCAGACCAATTAAATCAAAAGGCTTAACATGTCTAACAACAAACATAAAAGGCTGGACCGTGTGCTAATGAGGCTTGAAAAATAAATATACAGTTATGAACATAGACACAATCTTAAAACAGATCAAGCAATAATATATACTCTTATTAAGGATTACTAACCAGACATACGGATAAAACTGAAAACATACAAATAAATGTCGAAAAGATGATGAAAAAAGCATTTAGAGGGCCTTGCAAATAGTTCAATATTTCTCACACAAATACAATATGATT